>JACEGR010006325.1:0-62136 GCA_014170235.1 Listronotus bonariensis
TTATACGTTTCTCTTAAAAAGATAATTATTTACAAGTTTTGTTTTTACATATTTTTTGTGCTTATTAACTGCGCTATAGAGAAAAAATAAGTTAAAAGAAAACCCGATTTTTTAAAAATAACTAGTTAGTCATGATTAAACAAAAAAGAAAAAAATGTATTTTAAAATAAGCACTAAAAATTACAATTTTTTTTCACATTTAGCTATCTCTGTACTAAACATGAAAAAAACTTACTCTGCATAATAAATGTTCATTAATTTATTTAAAAAATATTTCAATTATAAAGTAACCAAAAAAAAAAACAACATAAAGTTTTCTAAGAACACGTCCGTTCTTCACTATTTAAAGTAACAAAAGTTTAGTAAATCTCTTCGTCAGCTTTAATCCTACAAAACCGTACGCCACAAGTAAGTGTCGCTTACACTATTGTACTCAGCTAATATATCGCTTTGCTATTTATAAGGCCCTCATAACTCTTTTGCAGATACGCTACTTGTTCAACTGTTTCTTTAGGGACGGCACTCGAGAAAATAAACGTAAATTTTAGTGTCGTCGGAAATTTAAATGTAAAATTTTTTTGTAAAATATTTGGATTGAATAGTAAGTGGATACATTTTACAGAATGATATGTATACACAGGGTGTTCGTAAATTATGATGCTAAACTGGTATGGTAGAATCCTCTTATTACAGCCAGAAAAAAATATTATATCATCATCGGTTTGCAATTTGTTTGTATCTAAATTTCTTAAAAAATTTTGAAAACAATTTAACAACACTTACCTTTTTTTAATCGTTAGTTTAGATGTAAGCATAATCTAATTAGATATTTGTAGATTTTTTCAGAAACGCCGACAAACGTCATTTCTGTAGGACTTCCCAAAATTCTTATAGAGAAACAGAGAAATTTGGCGTCCGGGGGTTTTCTGGGTCGCTGATTTAAATATGGCATTGGCGAACACTCCAGGGACACCTGAGTTGCTTTCCAATAACGAATATTTTTGTGCGTCGTGCTCAAGGTCTTGAAGCTCTTGATCTGCTTCAAAAGGTTAGTCACTGGAATGCATCCTTAGACAAGGAAAGAGAGATAACTTTAAGACGTTTTAGAATTTCGTTTTTTTGGCTTCATAATAATAATCACTTTTTAATATCTAATTCCATTTTAAACAAATAATATTAAATAAAGTCCATCCTTAACCATAAAAAGGACGTTTAAAGCACAAAAATCAAATGAGGGGCTGGTGCATGAGGGGCAAGGGAAATGAAAAACGGAGTAGTTCAGGTGCATAATACTTTTCGTCACTGGAACGCCATAAAGTAGAACAAAATGCTCCTGAGCTACTCGGGAGCGCCCTATATGCGTCACTGGAAAGCCACTCTGGGGTGCCATAAGATAAACGCGGACGTCATCTTCAAGAAATTTTCTGACAAGAGTGCCAAATACAAGCTGAAACTCATTGTGGTGTCGTTTTGTGGGGCACTGAATTCAAATTGCATGTCAAAAATGACACTCCCGAACACCTGGTGCACCGAAACCTAGCCGAACGTCATCTCCGTGGCTTTTCCTGACCTAAGAGAATCAAAAAGGCGTACCGAAAATTGTTACGGGGTGTTTTTGAAGCGCTGAATCAAAATTTTGCGTCGATCCCCCGATCACCTGGTGCACCGCAACCTGATCCTGAGCATCATCTTCGTGGGTTTTCGACGATAAGACGAAATACGCCTAAAAGTGTAAAAAGAGCTGAAAACGTACAGAGTTTTCAATAATGTTTTGCCACCCAGTTACTGTAATAATAAAAAAGAATAGAAAAATACTTCTTGAATAAAAGTTTTTTTTGTTTAACAAAATAAACAAATTAACAAAAAAACTTAAGAAAAATGATTAGGTATGATTTTTTTAATGGAACACCCTATATGTTATGACATCATTAAAAGGTTTTAAAAAGATTTACAAAACTACCACATTTGATAAACCTATCTTTAATAGTTTTGTAAATATGACGAATCTGAAAAATAATAGATATAACTTCCATTATACTCACCTACAGCACTAAGCTAAGTCTGTAGAAATAATGGAAGTTATATTTGGATTTAAGTGGTCACATTTTCAAAATTGTTAAAGATAGATATATTAAATGTGGTATTTGTGTAAAGCCTTTTAACAACCTTTCAAATGGCAACATATTAATAATAGAGAGAACGTTCCGCTAAAAAGATCTTCCTAATCTTTTTGAGAATTTCATGTTGAATTGTTTCTTTTGTTATGCCCAAAAGATAATATATGAAAAGTATGAAAATCTTATACATGAGCTTTTTCTATTTTGCTTTGTTAAAAGTATGTAGGTAAAAGTGGATCACAAAATAGATATTAAAACCCTGTACAATATTTTTTTATTTTGGTTGGAAAATATTTCACAATCCTTCATCATTTTCTTGTCATTTATAATGCTGAACTGGCTTCTTAAAAATGATTCTATAAATCTTAAGATGCGAATATCTCTTAAGGGAAAGCTATATACTGACAAAGACGCAAAGGACTCATATTTTTCAGTTTCTTTTACAGTAAAGTATGGCGTTGGAAATTCAACAGTTTATTGCATTACATAAAGGATTTTTGTAAGGTAAAATAGGTTTGTTCGTGGGTTAATAAAAGCTTGTTTTTTAAACGATTTACCTCCCTGAATTTCTTTATTTAGTTTTGTGGATATTTTTGTACCTATGTCATTTTGAAACAAAATTATTAAATTAAAATGTAAAAGCGAAACACAGAAAATCCCATTTAAATTTTAAGGGCGTTAATTATTGGTATAAATTGTTACATATGGTAAAGGCTGGCATTACACAGTGAGTTAGTTATTTGATATAAGTAATACAGTTAAGATCGTAGAAAGTACATTGTAGTGTTACTATCACTGGCGGATCGTCAGAGGGGCAAGGGTGACTTAGCCCCCCATAAATTTAAACATAAATGCAGCAATACACAATTTTTGTTTGCATTCATGCAAATATTATACGTAGTTTGCTTTAAATAGGTGCAATACCCAAGAAAACAAAAATACCGGCTTTTCTGTGTTTATATAGTCTTTATGACTTTAGCCTCTCGTGTTCTTTAATGCACGAGCCGCCACTGGTTCCTATAAAAGTTAAATAAAGTGTTTTAGTGTTTCCATGTTTTGAATATGTTGCGAAAAGCTTTATAAAACCTAATATTGGGTGTCAGAAGTACGATATACACTAAATAGACACTGGGCGTTGACTTTGTGAATATTAGGGTAAATAATTAAAAGAAAAAATGGCGTGACTGTAACCCAATTTTGACTGATTTCTAGGAGTTCGAGAATATTCAAAAAGTTTCATTTTATTAATTGTAAAACTATAGGAATTTTGACTTTACTAGTGTTTAGTGAACAGTTAGAAGATAATATTACCGAATTTTGGACAGTGTTCTAGAATATTCTATTTTAAACCTAAAGGACGCATGTAAAGTTTGACTTCAGCATTGTGTTAGTGACCCTAAGAAAAGTCTACTGAAGTAATTCCGATAAAATTCCGTTATTTGTAAAGATATCCGAATTTTACCTTTACCAGTGTGTTGTGGACAGCTAAAAGATCGAGTTACCAAAGTTTCGACATTGCTCTAGGACATTCTATTTCAAAACTAAAAGAAATACGCGATTGATAGCATTGTGTTGGTGACCATAAGAATACTCTACGAAAGGAGTTTTGATAAAATTCTAGTTCTTAGTTCTTTGTGAAGATATCTGAATTTTAACTTTACCAGTGTTTTGTGGACAGCTAGAAGATCGTGTTACCGAACTTTCGACAGTGTTTCAGAATATTCTGTTTTTAAACTAAAAGAGATAAATGAGTTTTGACTTAAGCATCCGCAAAAGACTTATGTTATTCCTACTAAAGTTTTAACACATGATGCAAGGTTCTAAAGAGACTAAATAAATAGAATTCAAAACAGCCCTAAGTGTAAAATAAAAATAGTTTAATAAGATAGATTGACTAAGTATTTTAGCGCTGTAGCAGCTGATAAGGACGATCAGATTTAAGATTACGATGCTTTTGTATGACAAGTAAAAATTTTGACATGAAGGAACCCTTAGATAACAGTAGTGTATGAGTAAGATTCTAGTATTTTGTAGAGATATAAGGTAACATAACCTAGGAAAGTATATTTGTGTCTGGAATTGTATGGAATAGGTAAATTAGGTATATAAAGGCTAGCGTAAGCTATAGTGAGTTAGTAATTTTATATAAGTGATGTAGTCAAGATTGTAGAAAGGAGAGTATACGTTTTAGTATTACTATAGTGAGTTTATTAAAGTATTTAAATTGTTAATTTAAATTGTTAAACCCACTTTTCAGATAGCGATATAAAAACCGTAACAATATTTTGCTTTTAAAAGTCGTGAATGTCAGATGTGTTATGTCGTTGAAATCAGTATTAAAATTCGGAAAAAAATATTCTCCTAAAGATGGAAGGCTTTCTCGTTTAAAAGCCATGTAAGAAAAACGTAGGTCGTTCTTTAACTCTTAATGTAGAGGAAAAAATGCGCAAAAAGAACTGCAAATCTATTATCTATTCAATTTGCAAAAAATGTAATGTTGGCCTATAGGCCTAAAATACCAGATTCTACACAAGTTTGTAAAATACATTTTTTTTAAGAAATAGAAATATAGTTTATTTAAATGACTAAAAAAGTAGTTAAGCAGAGGACTTGTGTTAAACGATGATCTAACCCAAATTAGTCGACAAATTGATCGCTTTTAAGATAAAGGGTGTCAATTTTTATTTAATTTTAGTTATTTTTAAATATTTTTCATAATTTAAAACATTTTTTTTTCAAAATTCAATACTAAGAAGGTTTGTTGGGGCGGAAAATCAAAATATGCTATTTTTTTGTCGTACTAAATGTAAAGGGAGCCACCTGCAGTCCATTGCTTAGTTTGAAAGTGTTAGAACCTTTTTTGCCTCGGTATATTATAATTTTAGTAAAAAATTATTATTTTTCCATATTTTTGCACCAAAAGGTACACTTGATAAATAACGCTACGAGCAACCGTTTTTAAGATATTTCAGATTAAACATTTTATTTCATACAAAAGTTTGCCATTGTATTTATTCACGCTTCATCTTGGCCACCTGGTGGTGTCCAAAAGATCTAAACAAAATGCTACCACAAACTCTTTGGGCCAAAAGACAATGATCTAATGCCATTTATCTTAATCGGAAGGTTACTGATTTGCGAGATACAGGGTGTTCTAGTCAAAAAATAAGTGATAAATTTGACACCCTGTATCATGCAAACCAGCAATCTTTCGACTAAGATAAATTGGACACCACCAGGTGGCCTAGTTAAAGCGTGAACGAATGCAGTGGCAAACTTTTGTGATATAATGTTTAATCTAAAATATCTCAAAAATTCTGTCGTTACTGACAAAAATTAATATTGAACCTTATGAGTGGTAATTTTAATATAAAACAAACGTTATTTTTATTGTCTACTTTATTAAACATTGAAATAATGAAATAATTACCATTTTTGTATGCTAGTCCGAATATTATACATAATAAAAGATACAATTCAAAGGTTTTTTCAAAAACAGCCAATGTCAAGTTTTTAACAAGACGAAATATTTTAAAAAAACTTTATTTAACCTACACTGCAGCTCTTTATATATTTTTTTGTAATATGTTCTGAAAATATAGCTGAATTTTTCGCATTTAGAGATATACAAATATACATGTTGTATAGTTAAAGGTTCTATAATGGTAGGGGAGCCCAAGAGGGGATTTCGGGTTTTACTACAGCTCGGCAGATTAATATACCATAGGATAGCTTGTACCTGGGTAAGTATCTCCACCAAATATAAGCTCCGTATACAGGACCGATCATAAAAAACAACAATATATCCATCAGAAATTGTCGAGAGCGTCAGATTAAGATAGGGTGAGTTAATTATATACTAAACAGTGTATATTTCACTTATCTGACAATTTAAGAGTGACGTGAAGAAAAGAGAGGTCTACAAAAAGAAAGTCAGTTTAACATTTTTGAGCGTGGCTTTTTATTCATTTTGAAGAAAATATTTTAGGGATAACATAAAATATATAATTCGATATGACCCAAACGATTTCCACTAGCCGAAATAATAATAATATTTTTTGACATATTTAAAAGTCTACAGCCGCTTCCCCCACCCATGAAAAGGTATACATTATATAACATTTTTTTCTTCTTATTATCTAAGCTTTGCAACCCAACAAGTCTCTATGACGCTCGAGTAAATCCCCATTTAGCATCGTGAGCTTTCCTACTATAAGCAGTAGTTTTTTTGTAAATTAGAAAATAAAACTTGACATTGACGCTATGTCAATAATGACATTGGTCGTTTTTGCAAAAAACCGTCAATTTTAAGTCTACACAAGGTATTCTCCTTATTGCTGAAAAGACATTTTCAAAATTTTATGCCTAACAATTCTAAATAAATGGATTCTATATTATAAAAACTTAGATGTGTAAACTATGAGGTCATAAAACTAAATTAACTGAAGAAAGTTTTTTTTTTTGTTTTATCTTTTAAACTATTTAAAAAATATAAACTGTGCAAAATAGGTTACCAAACTGGACCAAATCCAGCGACTAGCTATATAATTCTTATATGTAATAATAAGTATATTAAATACATAATGTGAAAATATATAAACATAAAAGCATTGTTTCTTCTTATTTATTTTGTCCCATGTGTAGGATCTGAAAAAAAAACTTTTACAATGTGTCTCCTTAAGTTCGCACCATCTCATTACCACAATTCGCAAACCTCGTATTTTCAAAATGGAAAATTTTACAGGAGATAAAAAACTTTTTCTTTGGCCTGTGATTTTAAATGTTAAATGTTTATTTTATCGTTACTTAATAATTATAACCGTATTATTGGGGATATGAGGTTTTCGGGTAACGTTCGTTAGTTTTCAAGTTGGATGATGGTGCAAAACAGTCAATTTTAAATAATTCTAGATAGTATGAAAACGAAAAAATGGTTATGATAAAAAGCACCCATGCAAGTTATGGCCGCGCTCCACATTGCCTAACGTCCGACGACAGTCTCTGCCGATTTTACCAATGCAGCAATAAGCGCGGCATATTTATTTATTGGTAAGATTTTTCATAAAAAAATTCTTACCAATATCCATCATACTCAACTCAAAGAAATAATATTGTGAACACCCTGTATAGGGGTTATGTAAGTTTTAATAATTTTAATATTTATTTAATTAATTAATTTAATTAAGAAGTAGGTTGTAGAAGTGAAGTCAAGAAAAAGTTAAAGTTTTACTTGGGCCTCCGCACGGATTACAAAGTTAGGTTAGTTCCCGTAGTTTAGTTAAAAATGCCAATATAGTTTTTTGTCCACCTGTCTTATGGTCCAAGAAGATAGTTTCATATGGTACATTTGTACCGGTGACGTAAAATGACCTTATGTATCTCAAAATTTAACGTCACAATATTTGTTAGGCTACAAATTAGAAAATAAAATAAAGATCATATATTAAAAAAACTGAAATCCAATTTTCTTGGACAGAATAGGGATAAAAGAAAAAAGACTTGATCAATGACCTTTTAACTAGCAATAAAGGATGAAAATGGTAAAATGTCATTAAACCTAAAACCTATTTTTAATCTTATCATATCGATCTTACCCTTAAAAATATAGGAGTAGTCATTGTAAATACCGTTTTCATAAAAATATTTTCGGGTTAGAAAAAAAAGTCCAGGGATAGTCAAGAGAAAAATATTTAAAAAAGCATTAGAAAAATTGTTTTTTTATACTGCCTGCACAAAATATTCTCATTTTTGTATTTTTTAGACATATTTTTCAATAAAACCTAAGGTAGTAGACGAATTGGGGCGTTGAAAACCAGAGCGGACCATCCCATAAATAAAATAATGTACTTCATGTATTTTTATTGATATAAAGCTTATTTATCAGGGTAAAAGTATACTATTATTTATTACACGATAGATTTCGCTTACTTAGACCAATTGGGTCCTGATAAATACGTTTTATGCCATTAAAATTACGTGTTAAAAATATCTTTTTTTAATTTGTTGGAAGACCCAATCTTGTTTGGATTCTTTTGTAAGAGGTTGAAAATATAGGGTGTTATTTGGACACATTTTGACATTGGACATTTTTAATCATATACCTGCCATTCGGTTGTGAAATTCTGTTAACACAGAGACAGAATTGCCGATTTTTCGGTATAGGGCAACATTGTTATTTTATATGGAACACCATATAAATTTTTCTATATTCTTTAAATGTATTCTTTTCATTTAAAACAATGTCACATAAGCTATGATTATTTTCAAAAATATTGAATTTATTGATTTCTAAAAAGTTGACTGCATGCATTGCAAATAAGAGTATTCGACAATAAAAATTTGCTACATACATACTTACATACATATAGTCCCTGGACCAGTAATAAAATAGACGTCATAATAAAAATACTTTTAAAACCTTTTAAGGGGGTTCCTTTTGACGAGTCTGGCACGAATATTCATACCGCCATATATGGAAGCGGCGCTTTCACCCAGCCTGTCAATGTCAAATGTTTCGGGTGTCGGACTGGACGAACACGTCACTCACAAAATGGTAGGGTTATAGCCATGAAACCATAAGGCTTAAACACATTTTGGGTATCGGAATAGGCGGGTTTTGCTAACTGCAACACTAACGATTTTTGGTACAATGTTTAAAAATTGCATGTAAATTATTGTGGTGAACTTATCAGATTAAAAGGGTGAAGCGGTCGCCCAGTCCGACACCCGAAACATTTGTCATTAATAGGCTGGGTTAAAGCACCGCTTTCATATATAGCGGTATGAATATTCGTGGTAGACTCGTCAAAACGAACCTCCTTAAAAGGTTTTAAAAGAGTTTTTATCATTCTATAACTGACCTAGGAACTAAGACATATATATATATATATATATGGTCTACAAAAAAATATGGGAAAATTGCTCTAGGTTATTTACAACATTAACAAAAGTTTTTAAAAAAGTGATCCAGCTTTACTACAACTATAATTTCGTGAATAAAGTATAGCTTTGGGTATTGCCGTGTTTTTTCAGTAACCTTGTATGTAAAAAAAATAATTGTCAAATATTACTCTTACATGCCATTCAGTCAATTTTTAGGGATCAATGAATTTATTATTTTTTAAAATAACCATAGCTTATGTTACTTTTTTATATTCATATCGGAAAATTGGCCATTTTGTTTTTGTGTTAACGGTATGTTACAACCAAATGGCTGAAAAATAATAGAAAACTTTTAAAAATTTCATGGCTTTTTGCTAAAACCGCATTGTGATAACTTTATTTGTTCTAAAGTTATACGCGATCATAATGGGTCAAAATATAGTCCGAAACCCTGTATGGTAAAAGAAGTTGTGTAAAGAAAAGTAAAATTTTGTAGATCAGTGCAATTTAACCGTTGCTTGAAAACTATTTTTTATCAGACAGTAGGTAAGGCTTAAAATGGACGGAGCGGTTTTTGCCGAGACAGCGGTCGATTCGGCGACGAAGCAAAACACACGAGTCGGTAATAAAGCGGTACAAAACACACGAGTCCGTGAGCCGACTCGGCTATGCATTTTTAGTATATGGAAGTAGGTATATTACAAAACAGATGACCCTTCGACGCGCAGACTCGTGTCTTTTGCTCCGCTTTGTCGCCGACTTGGCAAAAACGTGGTAAAAACCACTCCTCCTTGTAATGTTTTATGTTTTAATAATAAAGAACACACTAGCAAGTATACTATAATCATTACTTTATTTAATTACTTCAAAATAGTGTACATCTGACAGAGATCGATACTAAACGATAATCACGATCGATCATAATTTAGAACTGAAGAGGTTGGCGATGTTGCCAAATAAGAGAGCTTTAAATTATTAAAAATGTACATACATGACATGCCCCTTATAACAAAGAAAAGAAAATTAAATAAATTACATACTACACCTTTACAGTATTACAGTTTTAACCTATCTGGGGCTTTCATAAGTCTACCACTGCGTGTGCGATTAATGTCACTAATTAGGGTTTGGTTGAATGTCAATATTATGTCTTGGGTCACAATTGGCTTTTAGTCTGGGTTTATCTTCAGCAACACTGGGACGTTGATGCAAAGGTACTGACTAGCGAATAGGCCGCAGATAATGCCTATTTCGTCTATACTGAGCTTGGTCTGCTTTTACAATATAATTTCTATGTTCTTTCTCGACATTTTGTTTGAATGAGAATAGGTTGATTTGGCTGAAATTCGGGAAGCATTTTAGAACTCATATTATAATATTCCTTCTGCTTTTCCTTTTGACAATTAGGTTTCTCGTTTATTCCTTGCAATGAAAACTTAGGTTCAAGAATTTTGACTCACTGGTAAGGTTGACCTTAGCTTTTTACCCATAAGGAGGTCTAAAGGTGCAGGTAAGTTTTGTTTTGGAGTTGTATTATAATCTAATATGGCTAAAAGGGATCATTTTATTCTCGTTGACACTTTGTGAGTAAATTTTTTATATTTTGAATCGCCCTTTCGATCATACCATTTGACTTGGGATAATGTGGATTAGACGTTGTAAGTTTAATGTCATACGTTTTAGCAAATTTCTTAAATTGTAAGGAACTAAAAGGAGATCCGCAGTCATATCGAACATATCTCTTGAGGTATTTTTAATTATTGTAAATACGTTCTTCAGAGCGGATATAACAGTTTCTGCTGTTATGTTTAATATCTTATTAACAACAATAAATTTGTAAAAATAATCTACTATGACCAAAAAGTCCTGTGTTCCAAAAGACTTAAAGTCGATACCAATTTTTTGTCATGGCAAGTCTAGCAAATCATATGGTATTAAGGGTTTTTTTAATTTGTTTTAGCATATAATTGACATACAGCACACGACTAAACTAATCTTTGAATGTCAGCTCACCAACCAGGGTAATATATTGAATTTCCTAAATTCTAGGATCTTTAATTCCCAACACAATTGGGAATTAGCACATCTATTTCTGCGACTTCACAAGTAAAGGCCAACTGCCTGAGGGCTGTAATAAACTGATCAAAAGTTTCCCCTTGCAGTTTTTCAGGTTAAAAAAAAATTAAAGTGTTCAAAGACAAGATTTTTAGTCGGGTTTGAGTATTCTTTAAACTTTTGCAACACAACAAATAATTTTTCTTTATTCTCCGAGTTTCTATATTCAAAAGTATTATACAGTTTAATTTCTTTATCACCAAGGAGATTTAAAGGTATAACGATTTTTCTAGAGTCTGTTTTAGTATTTTTGCCGCTAGCGATAAGGTATAAATCAAACTTCTGTTTCCCCAATTTACAATTATTTGCGATATCTCCGCTAAATAAAAACCTTCTAGGGCTTTTACTTGATTTCCCATTTTTATTATTTAATTAAAAAATAAAAATTGAAGTTTCAAAAAAAAAAATAAAAATAAAAAAAACCCTAATCTGCATTGAGATGTTGTCTCAATCCGGCAACGTTGACCAACACTATCGTGTGTACCTACTACCGTAGTGTTTTTTGTTGTTTATTTCGCCATGATTTTATCGTCGAGCACAATAACTTTATTACTTATTTTGTAAATTAACCCGATTTACCGCTGTCACCATGTAATGTTTTATATTTTAATAATAAAGAACACACTAGCAAGTTTACTATAATCATACCTTTATTTAATTTACTTTAAAATAGTGTACATTTGACAGAGATCGAATAAACCAAGATCAAATAACTTAATACGAATAAATTATCATAGGCTAGAACGCTCACGACTTTCAGCAAACGATTTCGGCCCAAAATGTTATAATAAAGTTCCTGATCAAATTAAGGATTTGCCCATGAATGCATTTAAAAACAAGGTAAAAAACTTGCTTCTAGAGTGTACTTTTTGATACCTAGCGTCCAGGAGTATCTGAATTTTGATTAAGATTCTTTCTGGGGAATGAGAGCCCCTCCTCAGCCTGACAATGTGTAGAGTACTCCCAGTTTTGTGACTTTAAGTTTATTGTGCAAAATCTGTGTTTTTTTTGTCAATGACAACTTTTAGTTGGATAAGTCTAAATGTAAATGTTCAGAAATGTTCAGAAAAAAAAATGTATTTGTAGTGAAATTTTATTTAGTAATGTATAATTTAGACTTGTGCTTTAACTATTTTAATATTGTGTAGTTTTATACTATTTTAAATTGTGACGTCGGTAAATGTAAATTGTTTTAACCGTAATATATGAATTTGAAACGAAATTCACGATCGATTATGATTTAGAATTAAAGAGGTTGGCGATGTTGCCAAATATGAGAGCCCTAAAGTATTTAAAATGTATATACCCGACACTCCTAAGTTTAAAAAATTTGGTATAACTATATAACAAGAACTTACGTCATGTTTTTGTGACACATGTAGGACAACATTTTCCAGGAATTGTTGTATGGATTGTATTTTGAGCACACATAATAGCAGGGCAGGCTTCAGGGTTACATTCATTATCTACAAAAATACTTTATTATAACAGCTGCTACCGTATTTGTTCCTATTTCTTATTAAGTATACAAATAAAAAATTTAGTTTTGCATTTGTATTATTATCGTAAAGATATTATATCATAAGAAAAAAAATTTTGCTGGCAAAATATTTGGTTTTTATGAAAATTTTATGCAATTTTGCAAATGACGTTTACAACAAAATCACGGGTCGTCACGCAAGTGGTTTTAAAAAATTGTCATAAACAAAATAACCAGATAGCAATTTAAATAAAACAAGGAAAATATTTAGGCCAATTTTTTTTCGAATGATGTTTGACAAGACTCTCTTATAGGATACAAGAATAAGCAGCCAATTTTTAACATAATAAATTAAAAATAGCTCTTCACCTTTTTTACTTAAACCTCAAGGTAAGAGCAGGTATACGTTTTGTCATATATTATATCACAAGACCTAAAAATTTAATCGACTAAGCTACCCAGGAAAGATTTTTTCTTGGAAAATAGTTAAATGGACAATAATTTAATAAAAACGCAAGACCGCGCAGCGACCTGATTATAATCTTTGACGTTTTCTTTTAATTTTGACAACTAGTTTTGTTGACAGAAAGTTATTCGCGGTTAAAAATCACATGTGGTTAAACTACCCAAGCAAGATTTTTTCTTAGAAAATACGAGCCCCGTCTCAGTGACTGAAGACTGATATAAATCACAGATCTCGATGGATTGCCAATGTTATAACCTGCGCGAAACAAAAGTTACATTTAATGGGCGAAAAAACTGGTTTGGGCGCAAGCAAGTAAAGGGTAAACGCACCTGGCGCCAAACAAACTATCCGCATAATCGGAAAGAATTTGTCGACGGCGTCCTGGTTTTCTGTTCGAAGTGCCGGTGTTTGTATTTTCCCACGGCTTTTAAGTGCGCATGTTCGTCCACCCATTTATTTGTTTACTGCGCGAATGTCGTAAAAATCCGAAAAATGCTTCTTGCCACTGCGGATCTAAATGTAGGCTATCTATGATATAAATAAATATTGGTAAAGGACTTCGCAGCATTTGAATTAATAACTAGCATCGGTAAAAAAAAATTAATATTGTAGTATATTAGAGTTCCATGCCTACTGGTAATATTTTCATGAAAATTTCGGAGTGTCATCGGTAATATTTTGGATTTAGGGCTTTCCAAAGTTACGTCACTGGATGATACAAAAAATCACATTATATTAAATACATATTTTAAAAACATAGATCGATGATCGAAATATGGGTAATTTAATTAAAAATACATATATTTAAAAGATTAAATTGCCTTTGAAGTTTGCAGTCTCGCAAAGTATCTACAGGGTGGTCCAAATCATAACCTACAAAAATTGTGTCAATGCAACCACATTTACGAGGGTTTAAATCATCGAATGAATATTAAAACAGTTGAAGATAATTCTTTTAGTGCCCTTTTAACCTTTTAATAATTTTTAATAGTTTAACTTTTTGGAACATTCCTAGAGGAAACAAAAAAGAACCTAACATAATTACATATTTTAGCTGGTTGGGCCAACTTCACTGAGACGAGGGGCTCGTAGTTGAATGGATAATAATATAATAAAAACACGAGACCGCGTAGCGTACCTAATTATATTCTTTGATATTTCTTTCAATTTTAAAAACTAGTTTGGATGACAAAAATTTATTTGCGGTTAAACAGCACATGTGGTTTAATCACTTATCTAAACAAAAATTATTTAAAAAAATGGTGGTTTTTGATTGGCCTATTTTCTATTTAGGAAAATAATCAGTGGAAAACTGGAGGTTGCTGTGACATTTTGCCAATGTAATAATCTTTTTATAATTTTGCCGAAAAATATTTAGATCGTATAAAGGTTTGTTGCTAGGCAATTTCTTGAATGATATTTACAACAAAACCACGAGCTGTTAGGCAAGTAGTAAATGTCATTAACAAAATAAACAAAAAGCACAAAACTTGAGACCGCAAAGCGGTTGAGGTTTTTTTTAATTGAACATGAAACTATTCGCCAAGCCAATCTTGCAGAAAGTATTTGGGTAGTTTATTTGATTTAAATTTGCAAATCAAGTGGTATAGGACTAGATTATTTCCTGAGAAACTAACAATAAACCAACAACACAAAATTTTACTGATAAAAAGATGTTTACATTTTCTTTTAATTTTGACAACTTGTTTGAATGACAATAATTTATTCGCTGGTTAACAGCACATGTGGTTTAATTACATATCTAAACAAAAATTTATCCAAAAAATGTAGTTTTTAATTAGCCTACTTTCTAATAAGAAAAATAATCATATATTATATCACAAGACCTATAAAGTATTATTATTAAAGACTTATATTAAAGCCAACAACACAGAATTTTACCAATATTAAAGTTTGACATTTTCTTGCAATTTTGACAACTAGTTTGGATGACAGAAATTTATTCGCGGTTAAACAGCAAATGTGGTTAAATCACTTATCTAAACAAAATTTATTCGAAAAATGATGGTTTCTGATTGGTCTATTTTTTTATTAAGGAAAATAATCTCCGAAATAATATTATGTTGGTTTTATCAAGGTAGAAGCAGGTAAAAGTTTAAAAAAAACAGGAAGATTTTTTCAGTCTAAAACATTTAGGTGAAATAGTTGCTGTTAAATAGTACTAGTGATTATATCACTAATGTTAAAAAAATATATTTAAAAAATGATAGTGTCTGATTGGACTTTTTATTTATTAAGGAAACATAATCAAATACAGTGTAAGTGTGTTTTAGAATAGGTGTTACAAGAGGACAAATGGACCACAAATGCTTAAATTTTATATTTTTGTATTTTGGTCAAACTAAATACAAAATTTTACCCCAATTGGAAATATACTTAAGTACCTTTATTTTTAAAACTGGGGAAAAATATATCGGCAAATGTTGTAAATAATTTAATTTCCAGTCAAAATTAGAAATTAAAACAAAAATAAAATTTTGTCAATTTTTACGCAATAATAATTTTTAAAATACATGGCTTAAGGGAGCAAATTAAAATAAAAATTAATTAAATAATTAATAAAAATAACAAAAACATTTATTTAAAATATAAATAAAAAAATAGATAAATAAATTTTGACATGAGATTTAATTTTTACAACATTTACTTATACAATTTTGTTCTTTTTAAAAAATGAAAGTACTTTACGACTGGGCGTTTTCCATATTTTAAGTTATAACTCGCCCTGTATAGCACCAGTCGAAGTAACATTTTGAACTTATTGATTTAAGACCATGGGAGCAGTTTTTCCACAATGTCGCATTAAAATTTAAAAATGTATGATCCATTTCTTTTTGTAACACTCATCCTGCGACACACTGTATAATAGTAGTTATAAGAGAAAAAAATTTTGCCACAATATTTTGTTTGCTTAAAAATTTGCTACTAGGGTATTATATGAATGACATTTACAACAAAATCGAGCGGTTAAGCGGGAAGTTTAAAAAAAGCAACAAACTTAAATCACACAAAGAAAATTTTTTGCCAAAAAATGTCTTCTCAAATAATTTCAATGGTCTAGTTTACAAATGTTGTAAGTGCAAAAATGTATGTTTAAGTTATAAAAACTTTAAAATTTGATAGTTTGCTATAATTCTAGTCTAGAAGTACTTTATAAGATAAAGCCAGTATCTCTAATTTTAAATATCTTTCACTTGAATGCATGGAATATTGCTGATATTTAAATACATAATTAGTGTATGTAAGTCCTTTTGCTTAAAATGCACTTGACTACAACATTTGTGTTCTAAATCATCGATATTCAAGGAGACTATTTTACGAGAATTACAAGCCAGACAGACTTTAATTTGCATATAAAGTAACAATTTCTTTTTTAAGTTTTTAAATTTTTAATTTTATAAAGGTAAAAGCAGGTAAGGGTTTGGTCAGTAGAAAACGGAAGGTTGGTATGACATTTTTCCATTTTAAAATCGTTATCCAAATATGTTTTTTAGGTAAATGCACAAACTAACTAAATTTGATCTAACAGTTTACCAAGATAAAAATAAATAGATGTGTTTGTTAGGTGAGCAATTATTAAAAAGCTTTTATTTATTAAAACTTTAAGGGTATGTTAAAAAGATAAAAAAACTGCTTATGATAGCTGAACATACACTTATTTCAAAAAATAGGAGGAGGTTTTTTGTGTATATGTTTCGCGATTACTGTGGCGTTTTTAAACCGATTTTTTAATTTGAAAGAGAGCACCTTTGTGGTGGTCCCATAAAAAAAAAAGCCATGATTAGGGAAGAGAAAGGTACTAGACTCAAGGTTAGTTTATATTTATAAGGTTGCGACATATCCTCAACTTTTAGGTGGTTTGAGGTCGGGGACGCAAGGAAGGGCACTCCACGGAAAAAGTTAGCAAAACTGGGTAAAATCAAAGCTAATGATCAATCCAGTGGCGTCTAGAATTTGCTCATTTCACTTTGCATTGTTTTGGAAGTGATATTTGTTAAAAGATGTCATTCAAAATGTTTTTTATTTAAAGTAAAGGAATTTACAACTTAATAATAATTAAAAACTGTTGTGTAAACGGTTGTTCTACTAATACAATAAACCGTATATCTCCGCCACTGAACAAAATCGACACTCTTGGGGTAAAATTTTTTCTCTTCACTAAACTAAAAGAGGTACTAGTGTTTTTAGTGTATGTTTGTCGATATATTGGAGATAAAAAGGAAACTTACAGACAAAAAATATACATTAAAAAAAATCGACTTCAAAAAATTGATAAAACTCACTAAAACGTTTAAAATAATAAAAAAATTAAATAAAGAAAAGAAGTCGGATAATAAAATATATGCCAAACTCCCAATGTTATTAAGTAAATAAATAAACGCTTTTAATAATTTAATGTCATTTGTTATAACCTGACTTCCTCTTTTATATTTGTTTATTATTTTTAACTTTATAGTAAGTTTTATTAATTTTTTGAAGTCGATTTAATTTTTTTATGTTAACTTAATTTTGAATTACTTGTTCTACACTCTAATAGGAAGTTGACACAAAAATATGTGTACGTGATAAATTTTAGGGAAATTTTTTATTTATTGCATACTTAATAGACCATACTTATATTATGTAAAAAATAAATAAAAATTACCTGTGGCACCAAACGCCAAAATCGGGTAATAGTACCAATATCGCTTTAATTGGACATTATTTTGTTTTGTTTTTTATCTTTGGACAATCCACAAAAGCTAAAAGTCTAGATACCCACGACCGTGGGTGTCTTCAGCAAGGTAAGTGAGAGTTTATTAACACGGGACAAAAATACTTAAATATTTTCGAGTCTCTCTCTTGGGGGCTGCAATTGCGGGAATTATACTGGACAATTCCTCAGAGCAAACGTTGTAAAAATACCTATTAAAGATTGCTCAGTGTTGTGGGGGACGCCATTCCCCAGATATGAGAACAATACAATGGGTGTAAATTAGAAGAAGAAAAATACTTTTTGCTCGAAAGAGAAATCCAAGCTTTTTGAAACTGATGTGTCTGTAGATACACTGTGGTTATGACAGTTAGCCCCGCCGCACATGCACACACTCGCATTGGCCGTCACGAGCCGTGTTCGAGTGGCAGTATTTAAAACCTATGGCGCACTACCAAACTCCGCAATTGCTCTCACGTGTCGACGCAGGTACGTACATGAGCGTGTACGCGCGTGTCGGCTAGGTGACCGAGACATTGTTTTCGAGTGACAGTGTTGCGAGTACTTGGAAAATGGAGGAGCTTATTGAAGCTGTTCGAAGCGAAAAATGTTTATATGACGTAAAACACCAAGATTATATGAATACAAAATTAAAGGATTCTAAATGGAAACTAATCGCAGAGGCGCTAAATCTCAAGGATGGTAAGTATTGCTTGTATAAATCTTACTAATGTTATAAATGTGAAAGTATATGGATGTTGAAGATGTCAAATTCTAACATTTATTTATTATACTCATATATGGATTTACAAAATAATTACAAGTTCCATTGTTGTATTAATTGTCGAACGATATCAATACGCACCCCGTTGCACGCTGTGGTTTTGCCAAGTCACTCGTCCTTCTACGGAGTTAAAATAATCCGTAAATTGGTCTCTTATTTCAAATGCCCTTTTCGAAACGCGTCCTCTCACTCGCGGCAAAGGCAATAATTGTTGAACATTTGGTAAATTTTCATTTTCCAGGTTCAGGTCTTCATCCATACTCCTAGTTATACTTTTTGTGCGTAAATAGTTATGCAAGACACAACTCGCCATAACAATTTTGTCTACTGTTTCTACTTTCATTTCAAATGGCCGTAAAAATATTCTGAACCGGGAACTCAATATGCCGAATGCACATTCAACCGTTTGTCTTGCTCTTGAGCAGTCTGTAATTAAAAACTTTGTTTCTATAATTGTCTATCACTTGTCTCTGAGGAAAAGGTCTCATAAGGTTTTCCATTAAAGGAAATGCCGCGTCACCAACAATAACATAAGGCACAACTATGTCTTCTCTTCCAGGTAGACCCTTGGGCTCGGGCAGATGTAGCTGTCTATTCATCATGTTTCTCTTTAATATGCAATTATCAAATATATTTCCATCTGGAAATCTGCCCTTAGAACCGACATCAATAAATACAAATTTATAGTTTGCGTCTACTACCGCCAACAGCACAATAGAATGATGTTGCTTATAATTAAAAAATGAAGATCCACTGTTTATAGGTTTCTTAATTGTCACGTGTTTTCCATCGATAGCGCCCACAGTATTAGGCATTTGCCATATATTTTGGAAATCGACAGCATTTTTTTCCATATATCCAGTGTAGGTTCCGGCAAGTAAATAGGTTGCATGTTCCTCCAAATAGCTGAAGATACTTTGGTTATAATATTTGAGATAGTCCTTTCTCCCATTCTGTAACTATAACCAATGCTCCGATACGAGTTACCGCTCGCGACAAATCTGTAAAGAAAAAAATACATTTATTATATGTATTTTATATAGTCGTGATTAATATGACTAATCTTATTGCAGGAAGTGAAGCCAAGAAATCTTGGGAAAGACTGAGAAACAATCACCGAGATGCGCTTCGTCGGCAGAAAATTTCTAAACCTAAAAGTGGATCAGCGGCTGTTAATATAAAGACATGGCGCTTTCAAGAACAAATGGCGTTTTTAATCCCGCATATGGCAAATAGGTCAAGCAACACCAATGTTAATGAAGACATACTAAACGACGAATCATCTCATTAGTAATTCAAATACTATAGAAGATGACGTTCAAAACAATGGTAATGATACGAATATTCATGAATCAGAAGTTGTAGAACCTAATGAAACCCCTGTATCACAATCTGCTGGTACAGCAGCTAATCAAGGAAATAAAAGACGACGAAAAAAGGACACTTTGAATAACTTAATGACTAAATCGATTGAGGACCATGAACGTAGAGCAGCTAAAAGACAGCAAGAACGGGAACGCATAATTGCTAACACCAATAATGATTTCACCATAAGCAATGTTAAAAATGATCCACTTTTTCATTTTTTTATTAGTATGTACGAGACTACAAAAAGATTGCCGCCACTGTCTCAACACAGTATTAAAACAAACATATTTACATTGGTTTCCGAAGAAGAATCTAAAAACTTTGTCGAATATTCGCCTCGTCCACATTCTTCCTATTCACAGAATAGTGATGTAAGATCATATTATTCATCATATACGCCTTCTCCTGCAGGACAACAGCCACATAGTGATGCAAGAACATATTATACGTCTACTCCAATACAACAGCCACAGAAAGGTGGGACACCAAATATAATCCCTCGGGGTAATGAACTTGACAGTTCTGGAAATATGTTTCTGCTTTGAATAGTTTCACCTAATTTTGTAATTGTTCACCTACATAATAAATTTACCTTAAGAAAACGGCCAATTTTTCTTCAGTACTAATTCGTTCATGACCACCACATCCTTGATCTTCTAAATCTGTAGCAATCATCGCATGTACTTCCTTGAAATCGTTTCTAGTCATTCTAAAATAATTTTTAAATTTTTCGTCTGAAAACTCAGAAGTTAATTTGAATTCTCCATGTGTTTTCCTTTTGGACCGGTAAGAGCTCTTCCATATTTTTTTTGGATGAATTTCTTATTAACAATAATCTGTATAAAAACTCATTATCACTGTCGGATTCTGAACTTATATCAATCGCGTCCATCTCTTGCTTCGTTTTCGTCTACGAATAGTAGAAACACTGACTGATGACTGATGTGCGACTCGTGGAAAGCATTTGCGGACACACACGTGCCCACCAATGTCAAAGTGACATTGGCGCAGTGTCGTGAACAAGTGCGAGTGTGGGCATGTGCGGCGGGCCTAAGGTCATTCCCATATATGACGCCCACAAGATTAAATGTGTCTTTGCTTTGCAGGACTGGGCTACTCATAAGCAAAAGATGAGTATTTGATAACTTTTTGCGACATGGAATATGTTTATGTTATGGATGCAATTAATTGTACGAGATTTTTGGTGCTACAATCCTATATTAGATTAAGGTCCTACAAAAGAAATATTTAAATCGCCCTGCGGTTGCTTTCCAAGTCAGGATAAGATATTGGTTTGGACACCTGAAAACAAGTGGGGGCACTATCGTCTTCAAAACTATGAACAGAATTGGTTGTGAAAGAAAAAAGGTCCTTGATATAAAGAAGGAACTAAGTCGGTACCAGTATGTGTTTTGTGTGGTTCAGGGATATAATTTTATATGAATGTTAGTTTATTTCTTTAAAAAAAAGGTCACAGAGTTAAAAAGTTCTATTTTTACTTGCTTAATTTAAGTAAAATAAAAAATGTTTAGAAAAGTCAGTGGCAAGTTTTTTTTTATCAGAAATATGGGTTAAGGTATCCCTCGCGAAGCCACTGGATTGGGCAAATTTAATTAAATTCGATTTTGATAAGGCCTTTGAGTTAATAATAACATTGCTTAAGTTTTTTAAAATCGGATAAGAGGTATTGAAGATATATATAAACAACCGATTTTTTAAAAAAGTTTAACACCCGTGTTTATATGAACTTTTCTTTATGTTTACTAATGTAAAACCTGCCCTTAAAATTTCTTACCAACATTATAAAACACTCTATACATTACGAGCCTAAGGAAAAGGCCAGACTGAAGGGAATGCGAGCACAAGCAAGCGAGCGATTTTTCGCAGTACGAAGGCTGCATGTTAATTTTCGTTTGGCTGCGGTGTGGATATTTGCATTTATGCATTAGATCAAAGACAATTAATTTTCCTTGATTAGATTACAAAAAAAGAGTCAGCTCGCTCTTTAGTATGACCGTTCCCTAAGAGTAGTCGGAAAATTCAATTTGAATTGTGGAAACCTTTTGGGAACTGGCAACTATTTTTTGTAAAATTTACTTACATTATTTCATTTTGAATGAACTTTAAAAACATGTATCTGCAATTTATGAACCAAAACTTATTACCGTACATTAAATTATAAGTAATTGCGGCAAAATTTTCCAGGCAACCATGGTGTATTCTATTCTAATAACATGTGTCATTTGTTGCGGAATGTATAAAAGCAGCAAAAGTCGGAAACTCGAGACAGTCAAGTACAGACCGTCATGGAGTCAACATCTGACCAAAGTCGACACCAGACCGTCATAGAGTCAAGCCCCGGAAAGATCTATCGTATCGGCAACGGAAGTGATCGAAGAGAATACTTAACAGGTTTTGCTGATGAACCTAGGGAACAATGACGGTTGCCGATAGCAAAGGAGTTAAAGGAAATATTACTACAACTAGTGATGCGGAGTTACGTCCGGTGCCGCAAGCCGCACGACTTAGGCAAATTGAAGAACGTAATAAAAAACTCGGAAAATGGTGCCAGGACTGTCCAGAACACCAGTAAAACGAGTGCTTTCACCGAGGGACTCCTCACAGGAGACAACTACCGATCGTGTTGACCCACTAGACGCACCTTCGGCTATCCATCTGCACGCTCCACCAAGAAGTCTCATGAAGCCTGCACAAGAGCTAGCCGGTCAAGCAGGGATGGGAGACAGTCGCCCGGTATCAGTGATTTCAAAAGATACCGAAACACAACCGAGGCTGAGCCTTGCGGATGAATTATAAAAGATCCGTTACATTAAAAATCGTATGCCTGTAGATTCTAGCAGCCAAATTTTACACTATCTAGTAGAGTTGCAAAGTAAATAATTTAACTGTTGCTTTGACACCACAACCTGTAACTTTTAAAATCCTATAGGTGTATAACTATGATACAATAAGTACTTACGTTGTGTGTGTTTAACGCAAGTAGGGCAACATTCTCCAGGAGGTGTTTCAAGTGTGCTATGTTGAGCACACATTATAGCAGGGCACTCTTCAGGCTTACAATCGTCATCTGCAATTTTTTCTTATATTATACTTCTCATAGTACTACTTATATTAAATAAATTGGTCATTTGAAAAACTACCTAATTTAACAATTTTTAAAACAGAGTTTTTGCAAAGTCGACACCAGGCCCTCATAGATTCAACGTCTAGTAAGCTCCAAGTCAACACGTGAACTTCAGATAGTATTCAGTCAGCAGTGGACATCTGGGGGACCGTCGACGTAGAGTTCATGATTTAAGCTGCTGTTGTACATTTGCTGCAGATTATTGACGTGCCTTGTAAGGAAAAGCAAGTACTTGAACAGTTTTAGAAACGGCTTCTTTTTATCTATTTATTGGTTACAAGGAAATCGTAAACAACTAGCAACTGGCGATGCCGTAGGTTATACCCTCGGCACCAGGTATGTTTTTAAAAGTCGGAAAAGAAAGCGGCCGTCCACACTGCACTTCGTTGGAAGGCGCCTTCTTGGTGGGAAATAGTGATAAATCTACAGGACGAGGGAAAAAGGTATAGACTACGGACAGAACAGGAAATGCTGACGACTTAAAAACCTGAGAAAGGTTTAAGAAGGATAATGATGAAGTTTAGAACACATCAGGATAGGTTTGGGCGGTGGCAATTCAGAAGAACTTGCAGGGAAACCAAAAGGGGTGCATTAGGGATAGTTAAGTTGCCGAAGCATAAGTGCCCAAAGACACTTAAGGAAGTTTAAGGGGGATTTATTGGGACTGCAGAGAAGCAGTGGTAAAGTGGCAAGTCAGGGCACTCTGCTGGTTAACCTGTAAAAGCCCCAAAACTGGAATTGAGTTTGCCGACGGCCTAGAAGGTCCAGCGGACTTAGAAGTGCATTAGGATAGGGGAGAGGAGTGATTCTCAAACCTGGGAGGTGTGGCAAGTCAGGGGACTTTACGAAGTAGTCCGGATAAGGATGCAACTGAATCAGGGTGCTGTAGCAAAGCCCTGGCGGTCTGCCAGTTCGGAAACAAGTGTAGGGAGCTTGAAGAAGATTAGCAAAGAGGATTGGAACCCCGGAAGGATCTGTCATCCGGCAACAGAAATCATTAAAGAAAATACTTAACAGGTTTTGCTGACGAACCTAGGGGACAAGGACAGTTTGCCGATAGCAAAGGAGTTAAAGGAAATATTACTACAATTAGTGACGCGGACGCATGTCCAGTGCCGCAAGCCGTAACTTGGGCAAATTGAAAAAAATTAAAAACTCGGTATAATGGTGCCAGGACTGTCAAGAACACCAGTAAAACGAGTGCTTCCACCGAAGCACTCCTTATAGAAGACAACTACCGATCGTGCGGACCCACTAGCCGCAAGCCAGGCCAACGCACCTTTGGCAATCCATCTGCACGCTTTACCAAAGAGTCTCATAAAGCCTGCACAAGACCGGAGACAGTTGCCCGTTATCAGGGATGCTGAATGATAGCGAAGCGCTACCAAAAGTACCGAAGCTGAGCCTTGCGCCTGCCTGTAGATTCTTACAGCCAAATTTTACACTATGTAGTAAAGTTGCAAAGTAAATAATTAAACTATTGCTTGGACACCACAACCTGTAAGTTTAAAAATCCTATAGGTGTATAACTATGATACAATAAGTACTTACGTTGTGTGTGTTTAACGCAAGTAGGACAACATTCTCCAGGAGGTGTTTCAAGTGTGCTATGTTGAGCACATATTATAGCAGGGCACTCTTCAGGCTTACAATCGTCACCTGCAATTTTTTCTTATATTATACTTCTCATAGTACCACTTATATCAAATAAATCGGTCATTTGAAAAACTACCTAAGTTAACAATTTTTAAAACAGAGCTTTTGCAAAGTCGACACCAGGCCGTCATAGAGTCAACATCTAGTAAGCTCCAAGTCAACACGTGAACTTCAGATAGTAGTCAGACAGCAGTGGACATCTGGGGGACCGTCGTCGTAGAGTTTATGATTTGAGCTGCTGTTTTACATTGGCTGAAGATTACTGACGTGCCTTGTAAGAGAAAGCAAGTACTGAAACAGTTTTGGAAACAGCTTCTTTTTACAGACAAGGGAAGCGGCCGTCAACACTGCACTTTGTTGGCAGGCGCCTTCTTCGTGGGAAATAGTGATAAATCTGCAGGACGACGGAAAAAGGTATATACTACGGACGGAAGAGGAAACGCTGATGACTTAGAAACCTGGGGAAGGTTTTAGAAGGAAAAGGATGCAGTTTAGGACACATCAGGATAGGTTTCGGCGGTGGCAATTCAGAAGAACTTGCAGGGAAGCCGAAAAGGGGTGTATTAGGGAGAGTTAAGTTGCCGAAGCATAGGTGCCCGAAGACACTTAAGGAAGTTCAAGGGGGATTTATTGGGACTGCAGAAAAGCAGTGGTAAAGTGGCAAGACAGGGGACTCTGCTGGTTGACCTGTAAAAGCCCCAAAACTGGAATCGAGTTTGCCGACGGCCTAGAGGATCCAGCTGACTTAGAAATGCATTAGGATAGGGAGAGGAGTGATTCTCAACCCTGGGAGGTGTGGCAAGTCAGGGGACTTTACGAATTAGTCCGGATAAGGATGCAACTGAGTCAGGGTGCTGTAGCAAAGTCCTGGCGGTCTGCCAGTTCGGAAACAAGTGTAGGGAGCTTGAAGAAGATTAGCAAAGAGGATTGGAACCCCAGAAACTAGGGGACAAGGACAGTTTGCCGATAGCAAAGGAGTTAAAAGGAATATTACTACAATTAGTGACGTGGACGCACGTCCAGTGCCGCAAGCCGTAACTTTGGCAAATTGAAAAAAAAAACTCGAAATAATGGTGCCAGGACTGTCAAGAACACCAGTAAAACGAGTGCTTCCACCGAAGCACTCCTTACAGAAGACAACTACCGATCGTGCTGACCCACTAGCCGCAAGCCAGGCCAACGCACCTTCGGCAATCCATCTGCACGCTTCAGCAAAGAGTCTCATAAAGTCGCTACCAAAAGTACCGAAGCTGAGCCTTGCGCCTGCCTGTAGATTCTTACAGCCAAATTTTACACTATGTAGTAAAGTTGCAAAGTAAATAATTAAATTATTGCTTGGACACCACAACCTGTAAGTTTCAAAATCCTATAGGTGTATAACTATGATACAATAAGTACTTACGTTGAGTGTGTTTAACGCAAGTTGGACAACATTCTCCAGGAGGTGTTTCAAGTGTGCTATGTTGAGCACACATTATAGCAGGGCACTCTTCAGGCTTACAATCGTCACCTGCAATTTTTTCCTATATTATACTTCTCATAGTACCACTTATATCAAATAAATCGGTCATTTCAAAAACTTCCTAAGTTAACAATTTTTAAAACAGAGTTTTTACAAGGATGTAGTAGTTTTCAGATGTGTTTACATATTATGTGCTAATATTATTTTACTCATATCTAATTTCCAATATTTGTTGTAGAAACAAAGGGTGCTATAAATAAACACTTTTACTATAAACTTTTTTTTAAAGCACTTCTTTATTGAGATATGTACCTTAAAAGGAGCTTGCCACAACAAACCGAAACATGTTTAAACGTACATAAATATTTTTTGCTGTTTTTTAAAATTTTAATTGAAGCTTATCGTTATTATTAAGAGGAAAAAAAAGGGTAGTTTATAGTAATAGTTTATAATTAGGACTAGTGGTAAAATATTAATCATTGTTTTTTTGTTTAAACATAACAAAAGAAAATAGCGCGTATAGTGTATAGTTCGTCCGTGCTGGGTTATGTTCATAAGTGATCTATATAATCATCAGTAAAATTAAAAAAAAAACCATTGTTCGTTATGCATATTCCATATGCCACGAACATGTTGCATGTCGGGTTGGATGACCTATGACTTTTTTCGATTAAATATAGCGCGGTGGCTATAATACCTTTCGGCACCGTTTATAGTGGTACTAGCGATAACTCGCGTTATTTTTAAATATGGTCCTGTTATTCTAATATAAGAATTTAAAAGCCGATTTTATTGTAAATTCAATGATGTATCACACATTAGGAATAAATCTTAATGCGGACCTGTATTGTAATAAACCAAGTATAACTTAATAAAACCACCTTACCTTCACTAACTTACATTTTTTTAATACGGTCCTGAAATTTTAATATTGAAATTTCAAAGCCAATTTTATTTCAAATTTACATTATGGTTTAACCGTAATGAGGACCTGTATTTTACCGAATTCGGTAAAAATAGTAAACACTATATATTAATCTAATACCTTAGTCTAGTAAAAACCGTATAACCTAAATATGCACAAATAATAAATGATCAAATGATTAACTTATACAATATTTTTTTACGGAACTTGTTTTAGCAGCCAAACATATTTGCTAATTTTTAGTTATAATTTATATAAAATATCAAAGGAGCCTTGGAAACAAATAATTAAGTTGATAGTAAATATTTTCTTTAATTTAATTTACATATATATACGATATGATGCTAAAATCCTTTATCTGCGCAAATGCAAAATAACTAGAAAACTTTTGCATGCTTATGCGCAAATTAATCATCATATTATAATACCGTTAATGTTAGGTAAATTATCTACTATCCATTCAATTGTTTGTTTCTAATTAGGAGTTTTTAAATATTTTAGATAAATTGCAACTAAAAATTATTAAAGAAGTTTGGCTTGTTGTTAGATTTACCAGAACTAGAAAAATCTAAAACAAGTTTTGTATGAAAATTGTCTTTTTATAAGTATATCATTTGATTATTTATTATTTGTGCATTTTTAGGATATTAGGTTTTTACCAAACTAAGGTATTGGTTTAAAATATAGTGTTTACTGTTTTTACTGAATTTTGTAAAATACTGGTCCGTATTACGGTTAAGCCATAATGTGAATTCGAAATAAAATTGGCTTTGAAATTTCAATATTAAAATATCAGGAGGTTTTGTTAGGTTGCGCTTGGTTTATTAAAGTAAACTATTCATTCATCAAATGCAAAGTTAATTATTTTGTTCAAATTTTTAAAAATACAGGTCCGTATTAGAATTAAATTTTAATGTGTGATGCATCAATAAATTTGTATTTAAATCAGCTTTTAAATTTTAATACTAGAATATCAGGACCGTATTTAAAAAAATAAATTTGAAGATGGTTATACGAAAACAAAACGTCGTATAATAAATAAAACTCCACCATTGAATAGTTAGAAAAGTGGCAATGGAAAAGTGTAATTTATTTTAAAATTCGATTATAAATAAGACCAGGACCAAAATAAAACATATTTCCAATTTTTACGTTTTTTCCGAATATCTTCGGAAATACTCGGAAATTTTTTAAACAGCATATTAGGCACATAAAACCTCAAGTTTTTTTTTATTTAAGCGACTTCGTATCTCTTTCCATTTCCAAGCTGCCCATACTGGCCCTCGTTATCTTGGACACGTTGTATACTAAAACTATAAATAATCCTAGTCAAAGGACCACTTAGCTAATGCTAAGAAAAATATTAATTTTTGTTACGGTAAAATTATGTGTTAAGTTACTGTATGTTCACGGATAATCGCAAGACAATAACTTAGATCAATGAGTGAGAGTGGGTATCTGGTTTGACAAAAAGTTCCAAAATTGGAATAATAAATTTAACTTGCAAAATGTAAGATTAAAAAGGGCAGAGAAACGCGTGAAGTAACTTTACTTTACCCGATAAAAACCAACTCACAACTCCTTGACTCGAATGATACTGTTTTTTGTTTGTTTAAAAAAACCATAACTCCCGTTTTAATTTAACTTGAAGGCAAAAATGGCTTGTTCTTGGAAACGCATTGTGCCAAGCGAAAAGTAACACTTGTAAACCTTTTTTTCTTGGAATTTGGTAAATAAAATGTCATGCTTGATTGTAAGGCAATACTTAACTGTTTAAATAGCTACAAATTACAAAATATACCTAAAATTAAGAAATATTATGAAAATTTTCAACACATTTAATTTTACATGTTTGTACGTTTGTATATGTTTACAATTTTAACAGTTTAGCCAGATTAAGTGTGTTTTTCAGTCTTTGGTTTTAAAAATTATTTTAATTATTTTTTTATTTTTAAGGGTATTACCATACATCATTTTAAAAATTTGGCTAGATGACGTTGGGTCAGTTGGCATTTTACGTCATGCCATTCGGGGAGTAAGAAATTTCTAAGTAATCAGAAAATTATTTCTAACCAAGCATGCGCATTAAAAAATTGTTAATTGGTTGAAAATTTTGCTCTTCCAACAAAGCTAATATCTGCATTTTAGTTAATGCAGTCGTACAAGCCTTGCGCTGAGACACTCTAATTCTCCTAATCTGCATTTTATCTATTGTGCCTAATAAGTTGTTTTTAGACCATTAAAATCATTTCAGTATTCTACAACAACGCAAGCTGTCGCCAGTACCATCAAATGATATTTATCACCACCGCGCTTTATTTAATCGAAAAATAGCCAGGGGGCTTTATTTGAAATGTGTGCTCCCGGGAACACGCGTGATCTTTTTGGTCGCTCAGGGAACGCCGACGCTCGTAAAGATCACGAATCGGTTTATTTGAAAACAAGTGAGCACGGATATGTGCGTAATTTTAAAAAATCAAATATTTACACATGCAACACTGCATGCAACTAATTCTGACCAATAAGAACCGTTTGTGTTTTGATTTTTGCATGACATCTTGCTAAGCATTTAAGGTTAGGTAATTAATGTTTAATGTCAGTGGTTTGTAATTATTTCTAATTTGGTCTGTTTATTTAATTAGTATTTATTATTATATGAAAAATCTAAATGCTAACGCCCGAATATGAGAATATTAAAACACCGACCTACGAGTATTTACACAAAACACTTAGGTTAGAAAATAAGAGCATGTCAAGCAACGTAAAATAAACAGAACCAATAAAATAGCCCAAAATGAAAAGAAAATAGAGAAAAATTTACTAGAAAGTGTTTCTGCAGACAAGAAGAAAACTCTGTTCTCCTTGGTGAACCCGTTAAATATACCAAAAAAGAAAAATAAAGGAGATATAGTCAGGTAAACAATGTAAACAATACCTATAATATAAGCAAATATTCTATCACAGCATAACAAACTACTACAGAGATTTAATTTTAGATAACTGTGCCAGCTGCTGAAAGCCTAACACAAAAGGGAACCCACTGCTGTAACCACAATCTTAGCATATCGAAGAAATAAACCAAAAACATATTACGAGCTCATGTTTTGCTATTAGTTAAGAAGCCACGGTTCCCAAGGTATGCTAATACTTTACTTTGATAACAGTTACATCCAAAGCATAACACAAATGCAACAAAATCTTTGGGTCTTGTAATTAGTGACAAATTTACTAAAATTCAGTGCGTAAAGTTTCAAACTCAAGCATTGATATGTAGCTTAAGGAATTTTGTTATTTTTAGACATCAGAGGTGTAAGAGAAAGAAGCTATAGTGGTAAATTATGAAGTTTGACACTAGGAGCAATAAAGGATTGATCACAATTAAAAGTATAGAATTTAGTCTAACCTAAATGTAGCAAAGTAATAATAAATCATCTAAATATAAATAAACTGTAGTTTTTATTATAAACTATCTCTAAGAAAAGGACAACCCAAGTAAATGAAGGTAAAGAATTTAAAATATTTAATAATAAATGGAGGACTATAACTGTTAGAAGAGCGGGGACCGGTTAGCAAACAACAAAAGGAGATGCTGGGGGTTTTATTTGAAATGTGTGCTCCCGGGAGCACGCGTGATCTTTTGGGCGCTCAGGGAACGTCGACGCTCGTAAAAATCATGAATCGGTTTATTTGAAAACCAGTGAACACGGATGTGTGCGTGATTTTAAAAAATCACATATTTACTGGCAACACTGCATGCAACAAGTTCTGACCAATGAGAATCGTTTATGCTTGGTTTGTGTTTTGATTTTTGAATGACATCTTGCTAAACATTTAAGGTTAGGTAATTAATGTTTAATGTCAGTGGTCTGTAATTATTCCTAATTTGGTCTGTGTTTATTTTATTAGTATTTATTATTTTATTAATTATTATATGAAAAATCCAAATGCTAACGCCCGAACATGAAAATATTAAAACACCGACCTACGAGCATTTACACATACACATCACTTAGGTTAGAAAATAAAAGCATGTCAAGCAACGTAAAATAAACAGAACCAATAAAATAGCCCAAAATGGAAAGAAAATAGAGGAAAATTTACTTGAAAGTGTTTCTGTAGGCAAGAAGAAAACTCTATTCTCCTTGGTGAACCCGTTAAATATGCCAATAAAGGAAAAATAAAGGAGATATGGTCAGGTAAACAATGTAAACAATACCTATAATATAAGCTAATATTCTATCACAGCATAACAAACTGCTACAGAGATTTAATTTTAGATAACTGTGCCAGCTGCTGAAAGCCTAACACAAAAGAGAACCCAGTGCTATAACCACAATCTTAGCATATCGAAGAAATAAACCAAAAATGTATTACGAGCTCATGCTTTGCTATTAGTTAAGAAACCACGATTCCCAAGGTATGCTAATACTTTACTTTAATAACAGTTACATCCAAAACATAACACAAATGCAACAAAATCTTTGGGTTTTGTAATTAGTGACGAATTTACTAAAATTCAGTGCGTAAAGTTTCAAACTCAAGCATTGATATGTAGCTTAAGGAATTTTGTTATTTTTAGACATCAGAGGTGCAAGAGAAAGAAGCTATAGAGGTAAATTATGAAGTTTGATACTAGGAGCAATAAAGGATTGATCATAATTAAAAGTATAGAATTTAGTCTAACCTAAATGTAGCAAAGTAATAATAAATCATCTAAATATAAATAAACTGTAGTTTTTACTATAAATTATCTGTAAAAAAAGGAAAACCCAAGTGAATGAAGGTAAAGAATTGAAATATTTAATAATAAATGGAGGACTGTAACTGTTACAAGAGCGGGGACCGGTTAGCAAACAACAAAAGGAGATGCTGGTGGAATTTTTCAAGGGCAATCTGGTATTGCTAACTAGCAAATTCTCAAGCCAGTATACTTAAAAAGATACCAAAAGGCTTTGGGAAGAAGCCACAAAAATTTTAAGTGCAGTCTCAGAAAGCAAGAAATCCTGGGACTAATAGTGTAAGGTTTATTTAAACTGTAAGTACCTTATTTATTCATGTCAATATACAATTGTATTTACACACGTCATAATTAAGGGACAAATTTATTTTGCTGAACACCTAATGAGGTACCTACTAGAACATATATTTACAAATTCATCAAAGTTCACAAGTTGGAGAAACTTGTTATTTAGTACTTTTGGCTACATAAAAAAAGTAAAACGGGTTCATGTCAACAATAATTTTAATACTAAGATAGGAGTAGTTTAAAAACAGTTTTTTTTTAATGTAATGCTTACTGCAGTTTCATAAAATTCCTACATGCCTACTGATATGAAAGTTATTGCAAACAATTAAATTTAAAAGAGAGTTACCTAAAAGTGTTATAAGACAAACAGGTATAGTAGTTATCAATGCCATAATAGTAGTTATACAGTTTTATATAAAACTTCTGTAAGTAAATGTTGGGGCCTAGACTCGGCTCTAATAATTTAACATGCATGTTTTGAAAAAATTTGCTGTTTGCAGTTAGACTACGATTCAGCAAAAAAAAGCCACGAGGTCATAAGTTTTTTTTGTTTTCAAATTATTTTCCTTTTTGTTGCTCGCGCACTATTTAAACGACGCGATTACAAGAAATTAGTGGATTGCCGTTTTACTTCTACGACGGCTCTGGCTTTTTCTTAGCTGAATTCTACTTTACCTACTTTAAAATGTATGCGAAGAACTGCTGTCCCAGAAAAGGGCCAATATTAAATTAAAATAAAGCATGTATTAAAAATATATATTTTTTTATATATATTCATAAAGACATGGAAAGATAAGATATTGTTTACTGATTAATTATGCACTAACAATGTTCACAAAAGTGGTAATAAAACATTTTTAAACTTAACAAAAAATGCTTTTTAATTTTAATAATGACACATACACACAGGGTAATGTGGATCATTTGTGGGAGGCGTACAATCCAGACAGCCCACAACACCAGAGATGTCATAATCTGCCTAAAAAGAAAAAAAAATATTAGTCAGATTATTATGAGTAATATGTTCATAGAACAAAAAAGTTTCTTGTTCAATAACATAGGTAATACATATTACAATAATACATATTCTTAATTGTATAATAATTCTCTATTATTTTCTAAAGTAAAAGCTGGATGAAAAACACTTATTGTTGAATTAAAAGAGATTAGAAACATTTAAAGTTTTCTTGTGTTTTAAACAATATGCTAAACAAAACAATAATCTTTCAAATGCAAATTTTGAGCAATGTTTAATGTATTTTTTAATAAGTACACATATTTTTAAAATACTTACTACAAAACCTTTATTTTTAAATAATTTTAAAAGAAAAAGAGAAACCTTGTTTTAATATAGCTTGGCTCATACCAAAATTGACCATTGTTTCCACCTTTCTAAAATGCTAATGAGAAAATATATTTAAATAATGTCTTTTAAAATGTGGTTACAAACAGATTAAGGGCTTTCTAATAGAAACAGAAAATTTATATTTTTACGATTGAAGAATATGGAAAAAATGCAAAAATACAATATGCACAGTGGGTCAAATTAAGTGTCCACCCTTTTTGTGTATCCATTACTTTTTTAACCAATTTTTTTAATTTGATATTAAATTTTATATCAATATTTACAAGAAATCCCTAACCTCTAGAGGCTATCGCCTTCCTGCCTCCTGGCTACGCCCATGGTAGAAAAAAATTAACTTTATCTAAAATAATACTTGTTTGCTTATTCATATTTAGTGTACTGTGTACTTCCTATTTTAAAATGTAATTCATTGTATTCTGTTAAAAAAATATTAAATTAGATCTATGAAAGGCGGAAATAAACAAACAAAGCCACACCTAACCGCACCAAGGCCGCGCCGAGCTCGGATTCACAATGATAGAAGAAATTAGAGAAGATTAATTCTAAAAGATTTAAAAGCACTTTGACCTCAAAAATATAAAAAGCATGATGTGATGAACAAGATGAGTCTGTTGTTTTGTATGTATATCCCTTTGTTTAAACAAAAACAGATTTTATTACTTATCTTTGTTTCTTTTTATACAAACTTTTAGTGTAGTATAGGTAAAACTGTGTTAACTTATTCTTTGTAAAGATTAATTTTACGACTAGGTTTAATTTAAAGCGTAGTATTACAGACTCATATAACTGCAATTTTATTAGGAATATAAAACTTTTTGCACCGCTTTTCCCTACATTAAACCAGCGAGACGCACGGCTGCGGGCTCGTTGCGGTCATGTGTGGCTAGACCTTTATTCGTATTAACATTATAGTACTTACCCTGTTCATAAATCATTAAGGTCATTCAACCGATTTGGAAAGTTTATCCATTTATTAAAAAATCTTAATTGGTCGCTAACTTTATACGTACTTAAACCAACAAAGTTGCTGTTTCCAATATCAGTTTGATAATTTTCAGTTGCCAACAAATTAAGGGTTGAAAGAATCTACAAATATATAAATATTATGTATTTCCAATTTACATTAAAGATTTTATAAATATAACTAAATATATATATCTCACATACCTTAACATCTTTTGGTGTAGCCGTAAAACGAATTGGAGGAGCCATAAATTCCTCTAGTTTCTTGCAAAGATTGTTTTTCTAAAGCGGATTTTTTTTTAATTTCCTTTTGGAAATTTAAGCTTCTAAAGCCTTTACCCAGAGGCAAATTCTTCGTCTTTAGTATTCTAATAATTCCGCTTGCTCTATTCCAGCCATTACATTTAAATTAACAACATTATTAAATTTCATATCGAATATACAAAAAATCCTTCGATTTAATGGTCAAAACCGTTGGAAATGACGTCTGAAATCCGTGCTCCCAGCTTGAACGCCAACTAAAGAGGTGTCGCACAAAACAAATGAAGAAACGCACGCGTGAACTTTTGGGAACGTCGACGAATTTTTCAAATAAAGCATATGTGCTTATTTTTAGGCGAGCGTCGACGCTCATTTCAAATAAAGCCCCTTTGGAAATGACGTCTGAAATCCGTGCTCCCAGCTTGAACGCCAACTAAAGAAGTGTCGCACAAAACAAATGAAAAAGAGCACGCGTGATCTTTTGGGAACGTCGACGAATTTTTCAAATAAAGCATATGTGCTTATTTTTGGGCGCTCATAGAAAATGAACGTCGGTGAACATTTCAAATAAAGCCCCCAGAAACCTTAAGACATAAAAATTTAAATAAATTTTTACCAAACATTTTTACTACACCATAATAAACAAGCTTGGCATAAGACATTATGTAAAATACTGCATAAGCAATGGGTTTTGGTATATCGGCCAGTAATAGAATAAGAAAACAAACGCGAATGTTTGTTTTGTTATATACTTATACCATCTCTTTTCCTTACATTGCGTATGTGTTATATTATTTAACTAAACCGGTATATATTGTTCGATTTTTTAATTTAGTCGAAAAAAGTCAATATTATTTACATATTTTGCAAACTTCAGACCCAATAAGGAACCTGAAGGTAAAAAGTTAGGCCGTTTAGATTTTAATGTCCGACTGGTATATTATTTGACAAATAATAATATCATGTCCAAGTCAGTTAAATATGAAATATTACATACATTATTAAAAAAATAACGCCCTAGGCCTACAATTTAACCCAAAATAAACAATAAAATATTTTTATTTAAGCATTTATTACGAAAATACAAACATACCTAAACAATATACTTATTATAATAAAACTTATTTTTTAAAGTAAAACGTACAATTTTCAAATTGACCGGAAAATTCCACATTTCAGTACTCCACCGCAGTTGCTCTCACTATCATCCACGTACCCCCGTGCTACCGAAGAACTCTTCTAGCCTCCTAATCTCATTAAGGTCTCGGAACTACCTCCCGCATCAGAATAAATTGTTTTCGCTGTACGTCTTAAGATTCATTTACACCAGACGAGCAAATGCTCATTCTAACCCAATTCTATTAAATTGGTTTACTGTTGACAGACTTAGAGCATTCTTTTCTTGTTTTTATCGCTGGAAATAAACAGCTGGACATTCGAACGAAATGATTGAAATTGTATTATATATTATGTTCCATGTAAAAATTTAAAATTGAAGCAATTTCCGGTTAGGTTAAACTGGAAGTGAAAAATATGCGAAAACTCTCTTCATCCTATACCATTAACCTATACCAGATTTTATCAACTAAGAGTAAATGCACTATCTCGCGGCGCGTTTGAAAGCGGCTTTCAAACAGTGCTGTCATGGTCGAGCCACCATGTACTATGAGAAGCAAATGACTGCACAGTAAAGAAAAGGATAATAGGCCAGCAAATCATCGGAGAAAAGGCGGGGTAGGAGAGGCCTGATCGAAGCCGGGTCGTCGAGTGCATTAACTATTCTTTCAGTTGATAAACTTTGCCTATACCAAGTGTCACTTTAATATCTCTCTAGACTGGGGTATACACGGTCATGCAAACCTGAAACGCACTTGCATGCAAGCAAATGTAAAATAAAGTTTTTGATACACACGATTCAGTTGTACGTGTCAGTTTACCGTCAGTTTTGGCAGCGGGTGGTGTGATCAACTTGAACACAAGCGTAATTCAGCGAAAATATTTTTTTATTTTTGTTAATGTATTCATTACTTTTAACTTTCCAAAATCCTGGATAACCTTGGTATATATCTATAAATTCACGCATTACGTCCCCCTTGCACCAAGGAGCTATTTTGTTAACGCAAAACCAACAATATAACCCCGTAAACGATGTTTCTAACTTAAAACGTTAACTGACGTGTCCTACACATGCACAAGTTTGCACGACGCGCTCCACGAAAAAATCAACTCGGGCATCGAGTTGCATGCCAAGCCAGATGTGTCAGATTCATATAGTACATATTCTGAACGTTATTCACTTAAGGTTTAAGAGTAGCTAGAGTAACACTTTTGGTAATTTAAAGTGCCTAACAGGCCCGGATCTAGAGGGGGAGGCAAACCGGGGTGTCTGCCCCTGGTGACACCTTGAAGGGGCGGCAAATTGTAGACCTTTTTTTGCTCTTTTATTTATTGAGGATTATTTTTGTGTATTATACATACGAAGGGGTGCTTAGTGATGGGAAGAAAAAAGCTATTTGAAAGGTCAGAAGCTTTTTTATATTTTTCCTCTTTACTTTTCATTTACGATTAGTTTTGTGTAATGGAAATAATTTCAAACTGGGGTTATTTACGTTGAAAACAAGTGGCCAAAAAGTAAAAAAATATGCAGACACACTCCTGCTTATAATATTATACAAGGTGTACAAGAATATGTGGGCAATCTCTTGGATTCATATAGAACACATAAAAATAATGTGACAAGTTCATATAAAATATTTCTCTAAAATCTCTCTTTACAGAGATACGTGCCTTTAAAGGACGCCACTAAAAATTGGTTTTTCTTGAATAACTTTTATATCACATGGTATAATGAAATACATTTTTAATCTGATAAATACGAGTTAGGACTCGTATTCATCAGATCAGATCGGATATCCTTGTAAAACATTTGCCTTCCTTAGTTTGCCAGGGGCGGACTAACCCTGTATAATAAAGAAATGAAAATATCATTTTTAATTACCCTAAACCCTTAGCTTAAAAATGGTACTCTTATCCGATATCGATATAAAGTAAAGCGTTTTCGATAAAAACGTTTTGACTAAATATATACTTATAATCGGTGTTAACTCGGTAACCCATTTCCGCATTTTTAAACATTCTTAAAATCTTTCAGATAATTTTTAAACAGGCTATTAAAGCAAAATTGTTTAAACACCCCCATTACAAAAACAGAGCATTTTTAAACCCTTGTCGTAAACAGAGAATTCGCCCTTAAATTTTTCTTACAATACCCTGTAACACTTTAGGTTAGGGAAGGCGAGCCAATGACACGAGACGCAAGATTTTGGGCACGCCACTGATCACAAAATTTATTATGCACTATGAAAAAATCAAGTATGTACAGCAGGGAGATTTTTTTCGGTCCCATCGTAAAATTTTTGTTGGAAATACCTTCAAAAAAATCGTTTAAAGTTTTAGCCCTTAATATTAATATTAAATACTGTCCCAAAGTGTGTAAAGATTTTTTATTTAAAAAACACGTGTGCTTTAATCTTTTTTATTTTTTTTTACTCAGCAATATTTTGTGTTCTTGTTTTGCCCAAAGACGGAATTTTTTAAGAATTGAATGCTTACAACAGTTTCACACTAGCGAGAGCCAGGAAGTCGGCAACGGACAACGCTATCGAAGTATATGGAGTTCTGTGAGACCATTCACACGCTAAGAATCCGGATAGTCGGCGAGCTCTCATAGCTCTCGTTTCACATTAGCGGGAGCCGGGAAGTCGGTGACGGACCGAAGCTATCGAAGTTGTATGGAGTTTTATGGGACCTTTCACACGTTAAGGATCCGAAAAGTCGGCAAACTCAAAGTCTCCATATATTATTTATTACTCAGTTCCGCGAGTCCGGCCTGGTGTTAAACGAGGGTAAGGCCCCATAAATTTTTTTCACTTTGTCCGGCCCGGCTCGGTAAGTGTGAAACGAGGGTTACTGTCGAGGTAGTACGGTACTGACACGTATCTAATTTTTTCCATAAAATTCTCGTTTTTCTGTCGTTTTCTCATTAACGATAGGAGCTATACAAAAAAGATAAAAAAAAGTTGTTAAAATTTTAGTTTTCTAAATGAAGTGTCCTAAAAACTTAATCTCTAAAACCAACATTGTCCTGTTATGAATTTTACCATGAAATTTTTAACGAATTATTATCTCAGAATTTTTAAAACCTTTTATTGTTGTTGTTTATCACATTTTCCAATAATTATTCCAAATAACCTTGACAAATCAAGGTTATATAGTTGCTCTTATGTAAATATTTTGGGCCGATAGATAAATTAATAAATAGTGATACTAATTCGCAAAAATTGTAAGCAGATAGCAAGACAATAAAAATTGCAATTCATTTTTTTTACTTTTTATTTATATCATTTTTTAAATATTATAGATAATTAATCTTAATTATGTATCTCAACTTTGATCGGTCAAGATCATTTAAGATAATTTAAGCTAAAACAAAAAAATGAAAGGTTTTAAAAAGTTTAAGACAATAATTCGTAAAATGTTCATAGTAAAATTAATTAAAGGCCGAAACTGTAGAGCCCTTAGTCTTAGCGATTCAATTATTGGAATGTCTTTTATATGAAATTAAATTCTTTACAACTTTATTATTTTTATTTTTGTGTAGCTCTTATCACGTATAAGAAAATGACTTAAAAATAAGAGTTTTATGAAAAACAATAGGTTTAGTGACCCGTACTACCACGCCAGTGTGCAAGTTATGGCATTGCCGCAATGAACATTTTTTTGGAGCATTCAATTTTCAAAAATCCCGTCTTTGGGCAAGACGATAACATAAAAGGCTGCTGACTTATACAAATTAAAAAAAAACATCAAAGTTTACGCTTTGGGCAAGAAATTAATATTATTATTAAGGGCTTAAACTCCTGGGAACTTTTTGGCGGTATTTTAAATAAAATTTTCCAATGGGGCCGAAAAAAATCACCACAATATAAAGTGTTAAATCAAGCGTAAATGTAACTTAAAGACTTTTTGTTTTTTTTTGGTTTTACTTTTATTTGCTGCTTTGTACCAATTATACATCGGGAGAGGCGCAAATTGAGGGTATTACGCAATTTGTTTACGTGATGACCTTTTTTTGCTCTTTATTTTTTTAACAACATTCTATTTCCCTATAATAACAAAGTACAAAGTATTTTATGGCACGCCTGGGACCTTATTTTACATTTCCTTACAAAAATGGCACATTATTACTTCAAGACTTAAAGGTTCGCCATTCCTACCTTAGGCCTTTATTTTTATTCTTACCTGTATTTGGTGGTCGACAAGTCTCACAACATGCTCCACATGGTTTATAAACTTCATAGTTTGGAGGGCACTGAAGAAGTGGGCACGGGACATTAGAACAGTCTTGTTTAGGGCAATCTTCGTTACCAGAAACATTATGCAGCACAGTAAGAGCAAAAGAAATACAAGTAAATGTTTTTCATTTTTAAAGTTTTAAATTTAACTCTTTGTAGCGATTGGAACAGTTTAAATTGATATTATTGTTTTTTAGCCCATATTTATAGCAAGATTCGTATTTTTTTTGGAAAGGCAAGCAAATATTAAGAGTAAACAATAACAGCAAAGTCAGTGGTGTATCCTATTTAGAATTAAATTAGTTTATAAAGGCAAAAACACTTAGCCCGCGTTTTTATAGGAAAATTATGCACTTACAAAAGGACTCTCTCTTTAAACATTATTATATTTAAGTTATATAATTAAGACTTTTTACAAAAATGTTTTAACAATAACAACACATTATGACATATATATATATATATATATATATATATATATATATATATATATATATATATATATATATATATATATATATATATATATATATATAATGTATTTATCTTTCTTAAACCATAAACCAATAATTATTTATTTATTTTTCTTGGGTATAGGTTTCTTTGTTAATAATTAAAACTACACTGTCACATAAAAAAAGGTTTTTATTATCTAATAAAAATCTATTAGTTGAAATTTCTCATAAATTTGACAACATTTTCATATTAGTAAACAACTTTGACTAAATTTATGTTTTATACCTTCTTAACGTAATTAGCCTGGTTTTTAAAAACACACAATTTGGCAAATAGTTTCATTTGTATGTATTTTACGTGTATGTACAGGGTGGTGCGATTTCGACTGTTTTAACGGGAAACTCGTATTTCCTGACCAGATAGAAAAAAATTGACATAGGTGTCTTGGGCTCGATTTTCAACACTAGATGAATGGTGAAAACCGCATCCCAAAATCTCTTTTTGTCCATTTTGAAAAAAATTCGTAAGTCCGTCAGTTTTGAAAACTTTCCAAAACGGTGTAAACATTCTTAAGGCATTTTTTTAGTGGGATCCACTACTCAGATTTTTAAAAGTATTTCTAGTTATGTTGAAAATATATAAAGCTTAGATTTTTTAAATATAAATCATAGTTGGCCATCATCTCAAAAATTGCTTATTTTTGCTCTTACCAATGATATATTATTATTCATACTATTTTTAAAATTGAGCGTGACATTTTTTTTTAAATTTTTGCTACAGTAGGCCATAAAAAAATATCGGCACCTGTCAAAGTCAGGTAAATAATTTATCATTTCTATCGGTAACTGATTGAAACTCTGTTTTATCTGAAAGGATTGTTAAAATGTAGGAAAATTACGAGAAAGTTGACATGTTAAAGTGCTATTTCCTATCTGGTGAAAATTCCGTGGCAGCAAGTGGATTGTAAATATGTATTTGAATAAATTTCCTAAACGTCGTCATTTAGATAAAAAATCAAATTTAACAAATTACGGAAGTTTTAAGAAGCCGAGGCCAAGAACGTATGCAGTTGATGATGAAAGTGAAATTCAGGAACTAAATATATTTGGTGAGGTTTTAGACCATCCTACACGTCTCATCGATCGGTAGCTGAGGTAACAGGTGTTGAGAAAACTAAAGTTTTAAAATTCCTTAAAAAGCACAAATTTAAACTGTATATAGTAAGAAAAGTTCATCGTCTTTAGAATGGGGATTTCCAAAGAAGGGTTACATTTTGTGAGTGGTATGTGAATCAGTGCAGATTGAACAATAACTTCCATATGAACGTTATCTGGACAGATGAAAGCCGATTAGATACTTTAGGAATATAAACCAGGTATAATTCATAATATTAGGCTACAGAAAACCCACATGTTATAGTACCCGTAAACAGACAAGGACGGCAAGGTTTCAATATTTGGGTGGGATTTTTGTTGGTGGAATTTTGGTTCCCCATTTTTTTAATGAAAGTTTAACCGCACAAGATTATGTGAATATTTTACAAATATATGTTGCACCATTTTTGAAAGATTTGCCATTAGCGCAGGCTTGAAATATCTATTATCAGCAAGATGGTTGCCCTCCGCATAACGCACGAATTACAACTGATTTTTTGAAACAAGAATTTTAAGATAAATAGATCGGTACTAGAGGATCTATACTATGGCCTGCTAGGTCCTGCGACTTAACACCATTGGATTTTTTTTGTATGGGGAAGAATAAAGGATATAGTTTTTAAAGAATGAACTGTCGAAATACGGGAAGAGTTGCAAGTCGCGACTAGGCAAGCTTTTGGTGCGATTAGACCTGTTGAACTAATAAACGCTTGTAATGCAGTAAAAAAAAGGTGTTTATTATGTATTAGGAAAAAAAGGAGCCAACTTAAAAGATCTACTTTAAATTAAGTTTTTCCACAGGTTCTGGTTTTCATTTAAACTCGTTTAATTTTTTGGGTCAATTTTTTGATTATAATATGTTTATAAATATAGGGTTTGTAATTTAACTGCATTATTTTTTAGTCCGTGTTTGATAGTTGACATGTTTGCATGGCCTACTTTAGCAAAAAATAAAACAACTGGTATGCTATTTACCTGACTTCGACAAGTGCAGATTTTTTCTATCTGGTTAGAAAATACGAGTTTTTGTTAAAACAGTCGAATTCGCACCACCCTGTACAGAAAAGAAGGCAACCTTTACCCATTTGTTTACCGGATAAAAACTATTAAATCAAAAATAGTATTTAAACAAAAGTAACGCGCTGGGACTGCCTAAAGGAATATGGTTAAGGCTAAGGCAGATTACGTTCTTTACTTTTACTACTTTATGTATAAACCATATTTTTGTAACTAATCATTTAAATAATGCCCTAAAATCTAAAAAGTAGCTAGAGTACACACCCCAGTTGCTTTAGTCCATTTAAACTTCTTTGTCAAGTAAGACGTATTAGTGTGGCAGGAAGCTTATAACCTGCAGGTTATACAGATTGAAATATTTTGGCCTATTTAAATAAAAAAGGACATTGTTTTAAAACACTTTGTACTAAAGAACGTATCGTCGTTTTTATACCGTTTATTAACAACGAAACGTAACCATGGTTACAATTACGACAAAATCTTTAGTTGACAATGTCGCGAAATGAACAGTAAAAAAGTCGAATCTTTACTAACCAAAAGAAGGTTTCCGTCTATTTTTAATAGTGTTGAGAAAGAATGAAGAATGATGTAGAATTTTCTGGAGAATTCTTTTGCTATTGTATGTATAAAAAGCTCTAAATAGATGACTCGAGCGCTTTGGGAATTCTTCGCAAGTGATGAAAAAACTTTGAAAAACTAAGGTAAATTATTTAAATAAATTAAAAATAGTTCTAACTATCTTCAATTCTCTTAACTAAACACACTTTTAAAACTCTGTAACATTGCCTCCTTCCAAGTTTAGATTGTCTCGATCAAGTATCTTTACGGTCTTGATAGTGGCTTAGCCTTTCCAGATGTACTACTTTCATCTTTGCCTGTGGACTCTTCTGTATACGGTACACCAGATCATTAAGTAGTGTTACCACTTTATATGGGCCCTCCCATGATTTCTGTCGAACGTCCCTTGGTTCTCAACCCAAGAGGTTGTATAACCAAACTTTTTACCGATGACAAATCCCTGATGGTTAGCTTTCTAGTCATAGCAAGCGCAGTCCTTACACATTCTGCACCATTCTTTTATATTTGCACGACGTTTCAGCCAGTAGAACCCTTCTCGAACCTTTTTAAGAGTCTTCATAACTCCGAAAGGGCCACCTCCTACACCATTATGCAAGGCTTGCAATACTTTAGGAATCCTTTTGGTTGGTAGAAGTATCTGATGTTTATGGATTTTGCCGTAAGAACTTTCCCAGACCCTTAATAATAATCTTTAATAACCAAAGAGTCCCATATGGCCAGTACCCTTTATGTCTTGGAGACTTTAAAGGTATTTTCTGATATGCTGGCTTTTCCAAACTTTATGTCTTAAGTTTGACAATGTCTTCAAGATCTGGATCTTCTAGTTGTTCTTTTGCCAGGATCATAAGGTTTCATCCTTGAGAGCACTGAAGACGTGTTCAGTGGAATTCATCGGGATCTTCATGCTCTTCTCGTCTGCTGCGGTGTTTACATTGGTCCAGACAAGGTCGTCTTTGGTTAGCAGTTGTTTTCTTATTTAATTTCTTTTTAAACTTCTGCATGACCGCACAACACAAAGTCGTTGGCAATACTGAGTGATGAATCAGAATTTTAAGTATATTTATATATGTTACGCTATACTATAACTACCATCATTTAGTTCCCACCCGTCATTGAGTCAACACGTGTCTAGAGCTATATAAAGATTATTAAAAACAATACCGTATTTAAGAAAAACAGTACCGTATTTAAAAAAACAGTGCCGCATTTAAAAAACACAGTGCCTGCTCGGAGAGGCAAGGGGATTCCCTTCGTGACCGCGTTTCAAAAAGCGAGGGAGGCATTGTACGCGAAAAAACTGCAAGATCTTTTTTCTGCTGCTGACCGGTAGTCGGCGGATTTCTATCATTTTTAATATCACTTTTTGCCGGCTTAAGCGCTGTAGGAGCACTTAGCGGCGGAATATCAGGGATTGTAAAAGCTGTTAAAGACTCTAATGCGGCGCAAAAAGGTTAAAAGAAGAAAAGAGATACAGCAAAACAATGGAATCTATTGCGATGGTAGCGGCTTTTATTTAGGACCATACAAAAACGGTTTTAAACTCTATTTAAAAGCCTATAAATACAGACAGATTCAAGATATAAATTTAGTTTTACTTTAACTTTGAGTGGTGATAGTTCCATTTTAGAAGCAAACAATAACCCGCCTATCTACCTTGAGAGATGACGCTAGTGAGTATGAGCTTGGTTCAGTGAGTTTAGAAACGTTTAACGCCACACTCAACATTAATAATAGCAGTAACAAATTTTATGTGGGAAATTTTATTCTAGAAATCTTGATTGGATCATATGAAATAAGTGCAATAAATGATTATCTACAAGAAGCCATACAAGAAAAAAAAAGCCATCAAGGATTTTATTTGTACCCTAAGTCAAAGGGTAATGTTAATACGCTCAAGTGCGAGCTCGAATGTTCACATACAGTTGACTTTACTAAGACAAATTCTATTGGAAAATTGTTGGGATTTTATATTATTTTGCTAAAGCCCAACGTTAAACGTGTAACGCAAACACCTGTAAACATTCTGAAAATTAACGTGATTAAAATCGAGTGTAATATCGTTACTGGCGCCTATTACAATAATAAGCTGTTCATACAATACATGAATTTTTGCCATCAGTATTAGCTGGTTTTAAAATTGTAGAAAAATGTACTTTATATGCTTGTATCTACCAAAATTATCAGCAACATTATATTAAAAATGGTTTTGAGAAAGTATTTATAAATACCTGCTTCCTGATGTGTGTGTCAGTATACTGCAGAACACACGTGTTATGGTTGTTAAATATAACGACAAGTAAATTATCAATTTTAACCAGCTGTGGAACACTAAAAAGAGCTTAACAAAAGAAAATATTAGATTTCTTGCATTCATAGGGCATCTTGTTAAGAACTCTGAAAATTAGCATTTTGAACGTGACAGATTTGCTAAAATTTGATAACTCTATTTACAAAAATAAAAAGGCAAAGCCATTTACCGTACTCCAGCTCTTTTAAAAATAATGATGAAATTCCAATACCGGTGCAACAAACTGATATATACACCCTACCTTGGGTAAGTCATATTTATTTGGAAGGACGACTTTTAATATGGTCCGATGGAAGAGTTTAAATAACCTTAACACATTATTCTAAGATTTATTTATCAATATGGCAACACTGTATTCTTTAGTTTAAAAATATTTGTTTTATTGCAATCACTGCTTTTTATTTTATAGGGCATTCTAGGAATTATTAAGCAATATGGCAATAATGTACGTATTTTTATTTAAAAATAAATGTTTTACTACAAACACAGCTTTTTATTCATTTAACACTGTTTTTTACCATTTATTATATCTAACCGCAGCTACCTTGTTTTGACCTTGAAATCATTGGCGATAACAACTATTTACCAAATTTTATTACTTAAATCCTAAGGCCCCACTAGTTTACGAACTGCGCCCCAGGTGTAAAAACGCCGCTCTTCTTTTACAAGTTTCGTTATGTTGTGATTCTTCTTCTTTTCGAGCGGCCATTTACACTTTTTTACTTTTCTTAGGTTTAACTGACTAATCTATATTGCCAAGGCATGTACTTCTTCCATAAATCACTTTGTTGTTTATGTGCTAAAGGTACTTCATCGTTACGACCTATTTCCAGTTGGTTCATACTCTATTTCGGTTGCCTCCACGTCTTTTCTCTTATTGTTCTTCAGATTTACTTTCAGTATCACTTAAGTCATAATTATGATTGTCAATAGCCTTATTACTTTTTTAATGTTGCCTTTTAATTTTTTGAGTTCCTTTTAACTTAAATATTATTTTTTGATAGACATGTCTATTTTATTACACGAATAACAACAAGATAGATATTAACGCGTTTCAATAATTAGACCCAACAACAACGATGATTAAGCTAAGTTTAAAATAAAAGAAATATAAAAATATTAAACTTTTTTTTCCCTTTTATTTACTACTTAAAGTGGTTACTAAAAATCTTTTTTCCAAGTTTACTTGTCCCTCGATATATTCTCCTATGGTATATTTGTTGGTCTTGATCCATTAATACCAACCATGACCAACTTTACATAGGTTTTAGTTAACTACTTGGTAAAATTTTAAGTCCGCATATGATCGTATTTATGTTAATATGTTGGTCTTTAAAATTGCTATCAACCTTTTTTATACAATGCATAACCCAAAATAATAATTTTAGGTTAAATATTCGTGTTTAAGTCCAAGGTCAGTGAAGGGGTTATCATACACATAAGATCAATATTTATTAATTTTTTTCTTACAAATCAGTTATTTATTGGATAAGAGTTGAAATCAAATAGAAGTAGGTAAACTTGACTTAACCAGTTTTTAACTGGTTATATAGAATGTGATTAGTATAGGTGTAACAAGGAAACAGATGGACCAAAAATTTTTAAATTTTAGATCGGATTTATGAAAAAACTCGCATTGCATAGTTTAAAACTAATAAATACTAACTTTAACTTCAAATGGTTATACAGTGTGTCCGAAATTGATAGGGAATGACAAAGGACATCGGGTAAAGCCGATGTCCTTTGGCTCAAACTTTCTCTTAGGTCTTCTACTAAATTTATCTATTGTTTGTACCGATCTCCATCTGACAGTTCCTATGTCGAATTCTTTGACTTTCATTCAACAAAGATCAATAGAATAATTTCTCAGTTTCCATCGGCTGAAGTAATCGTGCTTGGCGACTTCAATGTCCAAAATAAGGATTAGCTGGGCTCTTCAAAAACTGACCCCCAAGGCAGAGCAGCCGAAATCTTCGCAGTCAGCAACTCTCTTACCAACCTTATTATGAAACCCACCTACTTTCCTAGAGTCCCAAATCATAGTTCAAATCCCTTAGATCTCTTTCTTACTACCAACCTTGAACTCTATGAAACACCTATCACAGCAGCCCTAGGTCGCTCAGACCATGGCTTAGTTACTATATCTTACCCAGCACATCCCGAGGTAAATGAATACATGCCACCACGCACCGTATGGCACTACAACTCAACCTACTGGGATGGCCTAAGGGACTTCTTCTCCACTTATCCCTGGAATTCCATCTGCTTGTCTTCTCGTGATCCTTCTCAAATTTGCAATCAACTAACTAAATCAATTCAATTGGGCATTAAAACCTATATTCCACACACCATCAAGAACCCCAAACAATCCAATAACAAACCCTGGTTTTCCAAATCTTGTGATAAAGCTAAAATTTTAAAAGTTCAGGCGCACAAGAAGTTTCTACAGGATCCCAGTCCAGAAAACCGACAAGCCAGCATTAAAGCAAGAAACTACTACAATTAAACAATTTCTGAAGCCAAAGACTCCTTCGACAATCGTATTAAAAACAAAGTTCTTTCTTGCTCAAATGGCAGCAAATCTTTCTGGTCCTTTGCGAAAAACAAAAGTAGGAAATTTTGTACCAGTTCTTTCCCACCACTAACTTTGGAAGATGAAATTATTTCTACCGCTAAAGGAAAGGCAGAACTATTTGCCAAACAATTTGCTGCCAATTCAACCCTTGACCCTCCCGTAAATCATCCAATTCCAGCGGTTACCCCAGTTTCTCATAAAATGCCCGATATTATTTTTAAAGTAAAACACATTAAACGTATCCTTTCTTCCCTTAACACCAAGAAATTGTCTGGGCTGGATGGCATACCAGCAATCGTTTTAAAAAATGTGCTCCAGAACTTGCACCAATCTTAACTGGGCTCTTTTGAATTTCTTACGACACAGGTATCTTTCCGGAGAGCTGGAAAGATGCACGTGTTCAACCTATTCCCAAGAAAGGATCCAAATCCCTTCCATCTAACTAGAGACCAATTTCAATTATCTCACTTCTTTGTAAAGTAATGGAAAAAATAATTAATTTACAAATTCTTAAGTACTTAGAAAAACACAATATTTTGCATGACAGGCAGTATGGATTTCGCTACAAAAGATCTATAGTAGATCTTCTTTCCTTCGTATCACACTGTTGGAATAAGTCTCTTGAGTTTTTAGGTAAGTCCCAGATCGTTACTTTTGATATATCCAAAGCTTTTGACCACGTCTGGCATGCCGCACTTCTTAATAAACTTCCCTCCTATGGTCTTTCAACTAAACTCTGTACTTGGCTCTTTAGTTATCTATCTGATCGACGTATATCAGTTATTGTGGACGGCCATTCTTCAAGCTTTCATCAAGTAAATGCTGAATGCCTTAGGGCTCAGTTCTGGCACCAACATTGTTTCTTCTTCACATCAACGACCTTCTCTCGTCCACAACTAATTCCATTTATAGTTTCGCCGACGATAGTACCCTTCACTCCAGTTTTTAGGTTCCTAAACCCATCACTAAACCTGACTTGGAAAACAAACGCAGAGCAATGCAGATATCTCTTTCTCAGGATCTTAATTTAATATTGGATTGGGGCGCCAAAAACCTAGTCCATTTTAATGCATCCAAAACACAATCATGTTCCTTGTCGCGAAAAGAGTCATCAAATACTTATCCTCTACTTATGAGCGGACAAGTTTTACAGAGCAACGACACCTTCAATCTTGTGGGCGTCACATTTAAAAATAACCTTAACTGGCATAAACACATTGTATCTATAGCCACGGTAGCTTCAAAAAGCTTGGATTTCTCTTTCGAGCCAAAAAGTCTTTTTCCGCTTCTAATTTATACACTTTATATGTGTCCCAAATCCGACCTCCCTTTGAATATTGTTCTCATATCTGGGGCATGGCGTCTCCCACACTATACCGTCCAACTGGACAGGCTCCCAACTTCTCACTTTGTTCGTTCTTTTATCCCTAGAGTTTCTAGATTTTGGAACCTGCTGCCCGTGGAGGTCTTTCCTTCCCCCAAATCTTCAAGTATTTAAATCCCGTGTCAACAAACTCCCTCTTACCTTGCTTAAGACACCCACGGTACGTTAGTATTTAGGCTTTTAGCCTACGTGGTTTGTCCAAAGATAAAAAAATATATTTTTGTGCACAGACATATATTTCTAATAGAAAATTTGCAGCTTGGTATTATTAATTAATATTTAAATGCGTCAAGGTACATAAACTAAATATTCGTCTTTGTTTGAATAATAACAATTAAAAACTTTATAATATATTCTTAAAAATACACTTGTACACTTAAAAGAAACCTTGTTAAGAAAGTCAATACAGGGTGTCCCACCGGAACTGCCGCGATCGATTGCTCGGAAAGTACCCTTTGGAACTTTTTAAAATTTGGTAACAATATAATGTCAGTGGAGGACATACAACTAAAATATTTTGACAGCTTTACCACTTCCTGTTATACCGGAAGTTAATGTCAACTTCCTTATTTTAAATGAAACACCCTATATATTATTTATTTTTAGATTCGGCAAAAAATTATTAACCCAATGAATGTATAATGTTTTTACTTAAGTCCAACCGTTTTTGACTTATTTTAAATTTTATGTTAAAAATGACGTGTGCAAGCCATTACATAATCATTAATTTCTTCTAAACAAAAACTTTTAATATGAGTCGGGGTTGGGTTTGTTGTAGAGAAAGAACTACTTTAGCAGACTGTATTAATATTTTCACAGTTAATAAATACAGAGTGGTCAAAAATAATCGTTAAATATTCTTACGTCAAAAACCTTAAAAGTCAATTTTTTGTAATGGAAACCCTGACCTTTGTTTACCTTATCCTATTAAGCATTAAAAATAAAAATAAGTTTGTATAAGGATGTCCATTCCAGAAATTTATAGTTTTTGAAATATTAAGAATTTAATAATTATCTATTCTAACAACGCTTTTAAGTGCGGCTTAGTTTGGTTTCTAGTTGGCCTTGACAACAAAATTCGGCGTCACAGCCAACTACCCCGTACCTACCCGTACTTAAATAAATTGTTAGAATAGATAAATATTAATATTTCGAAAACTATAAATTTTTAGAATAGACATCCTTTTACAAACTTACTCTTATTTTTAATGCATAATAGGATAAGGTAATAAAAGAAATGGGTTTCCATTTGAAAAAATTGACTTTCAAGATTTTTGTCGTTATAATTTTAAACGATTATATTTGACCACCTTGTATTTATTTATTGTAAAAATATTAATACAGTCTACAAAAAAAAATATTTCTTTACCAGGAACTCAACCTCTACTTATAATTAAGGCTTTTGTTTAGAAGAAAGTTATAGTTATGTAATGACTTGCAAACGTCCTTAAAATTTCAAATAACTCAAAAACGGACCTAGGTATAAAACTTTATACATAAATTATGTTTAGAATTTTACGCGAAATCTAAAAAATAAATATTATAGAGGGTGTTCCATTTAAAATAAGAAACTTGACATTAACTTACGGTATAACCGGAAGTGGTAGAGCTCTCAAAATATTTTAATTGTATGTCCCCCACGGACTTTAAAATATTACCAAATTTTTAAAAAATTTTAAAGCGCACTTTTCGAGAAATCGATCGCGGCAGTTCCCGGTGAGACACCCTGTATTGACTTTCTTAACAAGGTTTCTTTTAAGAAATTGAATGACAATTGTTTGTAGAGCTAATGGCCTCCGCAGTCATTTTCAACTCGGACCAAAAAATAATTTTTACGTTTCTTGACCTAAAAATAAAATATATCTTAAAATATTGTACATCATATTAAAGAAAATAAAAACCTTCTTTAGAAATGTGCTTAAAAAAGAGATATTCGCCATAAAAAAACAAAAGTTAATGATAATAAAATTAAAATCTGAATATGTACCTAGATGCATTGCTCTTAAAAGTTATTGTGTTTACAGATTCTAAAAATAATAATTAAAAAAATAGTCTTTGGGGAACCTGCCTCAATTCAAGTTTTCAAGTTTAATAAAATAAAATGAAAAAAAGTCTATCCTAATGGACTATATAGTCCGGGAAATAGCATCGTCGGGAAAACAAAAATTTTAAGTTTGCTGATTTTTTGATATGTTGTTTTCCCTCCACTTTCGGGTAGATCCTCGGCTGTCTGGCTGGTGGTAGCGGTTGCGTCGGCGCCCAGATGTTACTGACATTTAGAGCAATCACTGATTTATTAAAAAATGCAGACGTTGGTCATATATTATCGTTTTAAGTTTCATCAAAATATACCGAACGGTTCATAAGTTAGAAGGGGGATGACTGTATAATTAGCAATGATAAAAGTGTCCGGTAATAAAAAAATATATTTGTTAAACCTACTTAAAGACAAAAATTAAAAATTAGGTTTTTAAAATGTTTTTAAAACCTTGGATTATTACTTGTACAGGTAGGATGTGAACTAATAAACGCAACCACTACCGCCCGCCAGATAGCCCATTGCCTATCCAGAAGAGGAAGGAAAACAACATATCAAAAAATCAGCTAACCTAAAATTATTTTTCGAAAACGTTGCTACTTAATATACTAATACAGTTTCTTTTCACCCGACTTCAAAAAAGGGGAAGGTTATACGTTCAAAACTTACGTATTTTTTTATGTATGTACTCCGCTTACTATTAAATAATTACGCTTCCTAATTCTGGATCGATTTTCTCTCTCTCTCTCTCTCTCTATTTATTTTTTTTTTGGTTTTGGTCCTTTCAGGTCCAATCCACCACTCTCCCCTTCCGGACTATGCTTTCCAGGGCTTCGTCGGCGGAAAATCTGGATAATCCAGCTCGTAGCTCCCAGAAATTCCAAAAGAAAACAAAATAATTCTACAATCGAATCGGTGCAATGCATAAATTGTCGGCTGTCAAACCAAGATCTGCTACTGGTGTTACGTATAACCTTCACTTTCACTACTGACACTTCCCATGGCACGCCCATTTATTTCCCGTCATTTGAGAAATACCTCGTGTTCACCACCAAACAGGATACCATTAGCTTATAGGAATCTTCCCTCACAGCGCTTAGATTCAGAAGAAAGATGCCGTCAATTTAGCGTGAATCTTTTCTTGATCCCCGAAGGTAAAAACGTTCGTACGGCACCTCTAGCCGCCACTTCGGGAAGAACTTTGTAGTCCTCTACGCACGTCCGCACTGGCCGGAGGTCAAACAACGATTTTAAAAAATATTTTTATTTGAAAGAGTGCACTTCAGTTGTAGTCCCTAAAGAAAACTAATTTAGGATTGTACGAGAGAAGGGTATATACTAGAGTTATATTTTTCCCTTTGTCGTATGTTGTTTGTGCCGCAAAGCTGCTCTTGTCGTGGTGCTGCCTCTAGTAGGTATAAATTTAGTACAAACGAAATACTTAACACAATAATAATTAAAAGATCAACTCAGCTAATTGACAAACACCTGACAAATATGAAAATTTTGACGTTACATTTACTACCTAGAGGTAGTATTTCATTTCTGGCCCAGGGACGAGGGCCGTACGCAGAGAGTGATTTTGGGCGGGGCAAAAAAGACTTCTTCTAAGTGAACAAAGCGTTTTAGCGCTACCTCCAGCAAAACAACCCATTTTTAAGAGGTCTTTTTGGACTCCTGGAAAGGAGCAATTTCCTGTACTAAAAGGATGTAAATTAGAAATAATAGATTTTGTAATTTTATTTGTGGTTACAAGTGATTTCTTGACACCAGGAGCGGTCATATCAACTTATCGAGGGGGTGGCCACAGGGCCGGCTCGAGGAAAAGTGCCTGAGAGCGGCAAAAATTTTGCCAACCCTAAAAAGAAATAAAATTTTGACGAAGGTGGGAGGTTGAAACTTATAAAAGACTTGATACATCTTTTTTCCTCCTTTTCACATATTTTTGAAAAAAGGTCCCCACTTTGTCTTGTTTAATGTAAAAAAAACTTATAGATATCCAGGCGTTCAAGGAATTCAGCAGAAAAGTATATTTATAAGAAAAGACTGTGGCGTACATTTTTTTGTCAGCTCATTCGTTTAGGTTCCGCCCGATACATCTCAAGTTTATGCTAAATTAGTCCCTTAATGCAAAAATAGTTTTGCCAAATTTAATTACAATCGGTTAGGAAATATTTAATATTTTAATAAAAAAGGAACGCATTTCCTGACCCAAGTTTATAAAAACATCCCCATCATAAAATTAAAACAACCCCTAAATTTTTACCCCAATTAGGAAACATCCTGTGAACAGGGTTTTCATTTATACTTTGCCACCCACTTTTAACTATAAACACAAAGGATAGAAAAAACATCCTGTATAAAAGTTAAATACTATTTAATCTATTATCTTTTGAGCATAAAAAAATAAAACAAAAATTTAAAAAATGAAGGAGTAAACTTTTTAAATGGGACACCCTGTATATTATGTCACCATTAAAAAGATCTTTTAAAAAGCTTTACGACAATACCTCATTTGATATATCTATCTTTAATAGTTTCGGAAATACAGCCATTCAAATCTGGATACAGTCTTAGCTTAGTGCCGTAGGTAGGTATATTGGAATTTAATATCTGCTATTTTTTATTTTAAATTAAGGTGGTTATTTTTCAAAAAATATTAAAGATAGAAATCTCAAATGTGGTATATTTGCAGAGCTTTTAAAATATTTTTTTAATGTTGACATATAATGTGCTGTGTGTTCCACTTAAAAAAGTTAACCCTTTAATTTTATTTGAGTTTTTGATGGTTATTTGTTTGTTTTTATTATGCTTAAAAGATAATAGATAAAAAAGTACGAAACTTTTATACAGGACGTTTTTTTCTATCTTCTTTATTTATAGTTGGTTTCTGTGGCAGAATATAAAGGAAAACCCTTTAAACTATTTATTAAATTAAAAATAATTACACAATCATAAGTTTTTCACAGTCGACGATACTTTTCCCGTAATACCAAGAAGACAATATTTTCAAAATATATTTTAATTTCTGCATGAAATCGAATATTTGCTGTATTTTTGAGAAATAACTTCCAAGAAACTATTGTTACACGGGCACTCGTGTATTACATTAAAAGAAAGTTAGTTCAGTTTATTTGTTTTAATAAGTATGTAGCAGACTATTGGAGATCAAAACAATTACTTCCTGTAAAGATGGTATTTATTTAATTACCGAGAATTAATGTTTTGATAATAGACTGTAGAGAAACGGAAGCAAAGTTATCAATTAGGAAGTTTCAAAATTACAGTTATTGATGTATTGCATTTTAATTCTACTGAATAGAAAAGTCCCCTTGCACGGGTGACTTGTGCAGGTGTGTTGTTCGAACGTCGTAGCGTCGGTGTTTTCCGGTTTGGGAACTTCTCATTTGGGCACCTAATAAAATTTTACCTGACCTGACCTTTTTTTCTGGTGGTCCCCTGAATAAAATGCATCACAATAGTTCTGAGATTATTATAGAGTATAGGTGGGGGTTCATGGTTAATTTTGGTAAGCAATTTTTTTAATTCTTTAAACAAACCCAAGATTAATACACACTTAATAAATTTACTTAAGAATTATATTCTTACCTTTTAGGTATCAAACAAGAAGAAATAATTATGCATTTTTGTCGGGGTGACCAAACCAAAAAAAAAAGGGTTAAGTCAGGTAAAATTTTATTAGGTGTCCAAACGAGAAGTTGCCAAACGGGAATAAACCGTCAGGTCTTCCTTAAGGTATTTATATGGTGCAACTAAAAAGAATTGATTTGGGATTAGGCTCCGGTCAAAGCACTGTGTATAAATAGTCGCTGTCATCAAATAAAAGAAATTACAATAGTTATCAAGTCCACGTCGACTCCAAAATTTTATTACTTCTCTTGTCGGCGTCTTTTACGCTGATAGTAGGACAAATCGGCGAGGTATGATAAAGGGTTTATAAAAATAAGTGGCGGTAATACCAAATTACACCTGGAAAACTATCAGGGCCTAGTAAAGTAAATTTTGGTGAACCACATGCATTATGTATTAAACTACACTGCCGAGTTTTTAAGAGTTTGTCATAAATTTGTGCTTTTAGTAAAAGGTAGGTGAAGGTTTTTAAATTTTTGGGTACATATAGTTTTATTAGGTTTATGGCGATCTTGTAAGTACTTTAAAATTACTGCCATTGTTTTAATATTCAAATTTTGATCACTTAAAAATTAGTTTAGTTAGGTTTCCTAATATTCGTCTTGTGTTCCAAATTTTTTTTGAAGATATTACTGAATTCGTTTCATGCAGTGTCAACTTGGGTGTCACAAAGATTGAAGAACTTTTACTACCAAGAGGTAGTAAATGTATCGTCAAAATTTTCATATTTGTCAGGTGTATGTCAATTACCTGAGTCGATCTTTTAATTATTTTTTCTATTGTGTAATTGTCTCTATTTTATTTTTGTGTGTAAAGTATTCCCGTTTATAGTAAATTTATACCTACTAGAGGCAGAACCACGGCAGAATTGCCGTTTTGTGTAATCAGTTTACGTGAGATAAAAGGTACAAGTACTGTTTTTAAGAAAATAATAAACATTTAAAAAATTCATTAACTTAAAAAATAAATAAACCTCGCTCGTTAAAAATTTAAAAATATTGATTAAAAAAGTATTTAAAAAAAAGTCGGGTAATAACATACAGCGTGTCTTCGAAAGTTCTTACCAAATAGGAAAATTTTTAATTATTTGCTTTACGAAAAAAATAGCCTTTTCATAAAAAGTCCTGCTTTATGAGAAAGTACATTTCCACAAAAATAATTGTATGTTCGATGTACAGGGTGGCTTAAAAGATTTGTTTCGAAATTAATATACAGGGGACTTTTTAACCACGGTACGAAACTTTGAAAAGTGATTTTTATGTCATTTTATAAAAAAGTTCCTAAAAACATATGTTAGTTGCTTCTATTCTGAGATACACGGCGTTAAAAATGTTAAAAAGCCGATATTTTATAAATATCTTAAATACCCTTAAACCGATTTGGTCCACACACCATCAAGAACCCCAAACAATCTAATAAAAACCCTGGTTTTCCAAGTCTTGAGATAAAGCTAGAATTTTAAAAGTTCAGAGTCACAAGAAGTTTCTACAGGATCCTAGTCCAGAAAACCAGCAGGCCAGCACTGAAGCAAGAAACTACTACAATCAAACAATTTCTGAAGTCAAGGACGCCTTCGACAATCGTATTAAAAACAAAGTTTTTCTTGCTCAAATGGCAGCAAATCTTTTTGGGCCTTTGCGAAAACCATAAGTAGGAATTTTTCACCACTAACTTTGGAAGATAAAATTATTTCTACCGCTAAAGGAAAGGCAGAACTATTTGCTAAACAATTTGCTGCCAATTCAACCCTTGACCCTCCCGTAAATCATCCAATTCCAGCTATTACCCCAGTTCCTCATAAAATGCCCGATATTATTTTTGGTGAAAGACATTAAGCGTATCCTTTCTTCTCTTAACACCAAGAAATCGTCTGGGCTGGACGGCATACCAGCAGTCGTGTTAAAAAATGTGCTTCAGAACTTGCACCAATCTTAACTCGGCTCTTTCGAATTTCTTTCGACACAGGTATCTTTCCGGAGAGCTGGAAAGCTGCACGTGTTTAACCTATTCCCAAGAAAGCATCTAAATCTCTTCCATCTAACTATAGACCAATTTTAATTCTCTTAGTTCTTTGTAAAGTAATGGAAAAATTCATTATTTCACAAATCCTTAAGTATTTAGAAAAACAAAATTTTGCATGACAGACAGTATGGATTTAACCACAACAGATCTTGAGCAGATCTTCTTTCCTTTGTATGACACTACTGGAATAAGTCTCTTGAGTTTCTAAATGAGTCACAGATCGTTGCTCTTGATATATCTAAAGCTCTTGACCAGGTCTGGCATACCTGTAGTTGGCTCTCTAGTTATATATCAATTATTGTGGACGGTCATTCTTTAAGCTTTCACCAGAGCGATGCAGATATCTCTTTTGCAGGATCTTAATTTAATATTGGATTGGGGCGCCAAAAACCTCGTCCATTTTAATGCATCCAAAACACAATCATGTTCCTTGTCGCGAAAAGAGTCATCAAATACTTATTCCCTACTTATGAGCTGCCAAATTTTACAGAGCAACGACACCTTCAATCTTGTGGGCGTCACATTTGAAAGTACCTATAGCCATGGCAGCTTCAAAATAGCTTGGATTTCTCTTTCGAGCCAAAAAGTATTTTTCCCCTTCTAATTTATACACTTTATATGTGTCCCAAATCAGACCTCCCTTGTCTCATTAATGATCCTTTACTTACAGAAAGGCTTCCCTCTCTTGCCCATCGTCGGGCTGTGGGGGTTATATCACTTTTTTATAGATACTTCCATGGCTTCTGCTCTATGGAGTTGTCCTGTATAACTTCTCCACTTACTCTTCCCAGCAGAGGAGAAACTCGTGGTGCCACGTGTATGCATCCTTATACAGTCCAACTGGACAGACCCCGAACTTCCCACTTTGTTCGTTATTTTATCCCTAGAGTTTCTAGAATATGGAGCCTGCTGCCCGCGGATGTCTTTCCTTCCCCCACCCCCAAATTTTTCAGTATTTAAGCCCCGTGTCAACAAACTTCCTCTTATTTCACTTAAGACACCCACGGTACGTTAGTAATTAGGCTTTAAGCCTTCGCAAATTGTCCTAAGATTAAAAAAAAATAATAATAAAAATTGGTAAGTCAGGTACTTCACTGTATGGTTTTGTTTAGTTTTCATATTTTTAATATAAAGGAACTAAAAATACAACTTTTTAGTATCGTATATTTTTCTTATCTGGCTGCTTATCCCTAATTTTTATTGTTTTTCTGTTGGCTGCACGTTAATCAGCGAAGAAAAAAATACAACTTTATTAATTTAACCGATTTTGTATCTTAATAAAGAAGTTAGCAATAGTGACGACTTAAGTTTAATTACTCTATATTAGCCTTTATCCTATTAGTTGATTAAAATACATGTTTTGGATTATAAAATGCTAAAATATATCTTAAAAAAATATTTAAAAAATATGTATTATATTGTACTGAAATAAAATATATTTAAAACTTCTTTTTTTATTTAATTTTGTTTTTCTAGTGGCATATTTGGGTTCTTCAATTTTTCGTTTTCCAGATACAGAGTGTTAAATATTTTAAAAAACATAAAAATTCTTATAATAATTTTTAATAAAATTCGTTAGACTGAATATAAATATTATGTAATTGGGTATTTATTGTTGTTGTTGCACAACTGCTTATAGGAAGTTATGAAAATTTAAAAAAAAATGTTCTTACGTTCTTGTATGGTCTAGAAATATGCAGTTTAACGGATGTAATTTTTTGTAAAATTAAACAAGCTACGTAAAAATATTAAAAAACAAAAAAATTTTTTTTTAGGTGTTTCATTCGAAAAAAATATTAAATTGGCAAAAGTCAGTGGCGTACATTTTTATTTTTGTTAATAATATTAGCTGAGATGCGTCCTATACTATGGGTATACTGGTCTCACTAATTAAAATTAAATTAGGTTTAAATTAACTTCTTGTTTAAAAGGCATTTTAAGATATTATTATAAACACATTTTCTTATAAATAGATATCTTATAAATAAAGGATTTCCGGACCTATGTTAATAAAAACTTTTTATCATAAAATTGGCTTAGAAATACGCCCCTAATTTTTTTACCATAATTAGGAAACACCCTGTATATAATTCACTTAATTAAGTTTTCCTTCAAATGTGCTCCTTTTGTGTGCAAAGGTTGCAGCTCTGCTTCTTTGTTTTATCTTTATATATATATATATATATATATATATATATATATATATATATATATATATATATATATATATATATATATATATATATATATATATATATATTATATATATATATATATATATATATATATATATATATAATATATATTATATATATAAAAATTCCCTACTGTCTTCTTGTATATTACAAAGTATTTTACTCCCTTTAGAGACAGTCAAAAGAAAACATCCTGCTTTTCATGCTATCCACCACGACTCTCTTCACAGACCGGTTTCGCCTGCCTTACAAGACCTCATCAGTGAGGCTGTATCTAGTCGTAGCTACAATTGATGCTCGTATTTACTGAATGCGATTTCAGTAGAGCATCAACGGTAGGATTTAATATCCTACCCTTGGACAAAGAAACTTGTCTAATAACTAGACGCTGGTATTCTATGCTATTGACCACGACTCGATACAGCCTTACTGATGAGTTCATGTAAGGCAGGCGAAACCGGTCTGGGGAGAGAGTCGTGGTAGATAGCATAGAAAATCGGGATGTTTTCTTTTGACTGTCTTTAAAGGGAGTAAAATACTTTGATTATACACCATGGAAAAGGACAGAGATAGTACTGCCAGAAACGTTAGGTAAATGAACTTTATGGAGACAATGGAAGTTTTAAATTCTTATAATATTACAATAGAGACGTTCATGACATTATTACACTGTAATCAGGGAATTTATCAATATTAAGATCACTTTTAGTTAAACCGGAGTTATAAAAGTGGTCCGCTTGCTAGGAACACCCGGTATAATTGGAGATTTTTTCCGGTCACAATTAAAGTATTTTTAAATATTTTGTGCTTGTAAAAAAATGCAGTGTAATTTTTATTAGGCTAAAGTTGATTATTGCTGTGTCATTATTATTGAAATTTCTTTAAAATGTTGATTATTATGAATGGATATATTTATTTAACTAAACATGCCTAAATCATATTTATATTCGGCAAACTTAAATATAAACAATGATTAGGCGCTTAAAATAGTTCTGATAATGCTTTATCAATATGTATTTTATATATAGGGTGGCCATTTGAAAACGAAACAAAGCTTATTTTGGACATTTAAGAAAAGACCCGTCAATTTTTAATTTTAGAAGAAAACATTTCTGTGGTAGGTACTTTTACCTCCTAAACTGCAACAGTCTAGCCGAGGTGAGATTCACCCCAAAAATTTTAAAAGGAAAGAGGGATCGAGTGATACTTTGTAAAGGTCTCTTTACCCTGGTTACAACTTCTAAGTTTGAAGCCTTTCGCTATTATTTTCTTTCATAATAATATGACACCTCATCAAATTCTTGTTTTTTTTTAATGAATAATATTAAATTATCTGTAAGGAGAAGTCACGCACATAAACTCGGAGAATATGATAAGAGTTAAACGATCTTTAAAATTAGATAACAAATAATCTTTTTGGCAAGGGTCTGATTCACCCTTAAATTTTAAGGGTGAGTGACACCCTCGACTAATATATCATTTTGAAGATCGTTAAACCCTTATCATATCCCTTTAGTTTAAACAAGCTTTTTACACGGTAATTTATTATTATACGTTAGGAAGAAATAAAAATCAAAATTTTGACAAGCTGTCATATCAATGGAAATAGTAGCAGAGACTTCAAACTTGAAAGTTGTAATTAGGGCCAGGAGATCTTCAAAAAGGAAAAAAGATAACACTTGAACTCTCTTTCCATTTAGGAGTTTTGGGGTGTGGATAATATTTATCTATTCTAACAATGCTGTTTAAAACGAATTCTAGTTGGCCCTGGTGGCTAGATGTAGCATTATGGGCAAATACACCATAATTACCCGTACTTAACAGCATTGTTAGACTAGATAAATATTAAATTGTTAATATTTTAAAAACCTAAATTTTTAAAATAAAGATTCTAATACAAACTTACCCTAGTTTTTAATGCCTAATAGGATAGGGTAATAAAAGATAAGATGTATCCATTGGAAAAATTGACTTAAAGGTATTTGTCAATATAATTTTTAAAAATGCATCTGACCACCCTGTATTTATTAATTGTTAAAATAGCAATACAGTCTACTAAAGAAGGTTTTTGTCTACAAGGAATCTAATAGTCTAAGCGGTACGTAAACAATCTGAGAAAAATTGCAAAAGTAAAATATTTGGCATGAGTATTGTGTATATTAATAAAAGTAATTTGACCCGCAGCACTGTGATCCCCGACCTGCAGGCAGATTCTTAACCGCTGTCTCGAGACGTAACGTATCGAATCGCTACCGAATGGTGATTCTTACCTTATTTAAAACTCGATTTCGAGTCGATATTTCCTGAGTTCCATAACTAGGCACTATCCTTAATAAATAAGTCTTTATCCTATTAATTATCTACGTAAATACAGATGATAAAATAAGGCCAATAGGTTTCGAAAGGAATATCAAGAACTCGATACCGACCGAGTCGTTACCTATCGAGAAGTTAAAAATCCGGGCCCTGCTGTACCAAAGTAATGGCTCTTTAAAAAAATTAATCCTATATATATAGGTTATTTAAAAATTATGACACCCTAAATTTGCTTTGAATTGTGAATAAACGGTTTAAAATAGAAACGACAAAACCGTATTTGTGATTACATTTTAAACAAAAGTGCGTAAAACTATAGTAGCCATATTAAATGTTTAACGTGTATATCCTAAAGAA
>JACEGR010006326.1:0-62122 GCA_014170235.1 Listronotus bonariensis
TAGGTATGTATTATTTCTGATACCGAGAAAAAGCTGCTTTCCACAAAATATTATTTTAACAGCAGTAGCTCTTTAAAAATTTACATAAACTTTTGCAGCAAAGTAAAATTACCTTTTTGTCAATTTATTTACCTGTTTTGCATTTTAATTTAAATTAAAGTGTAAGCTTTTACATTTACATTTTAGTACTTGTAATTTATTCGAGAGATTTATTGCTTTATTATAGTCTACCACTTAACAAACATAAAATGAATAAAACAAATAAAAAAATAATAATAAAATAAACCTTGACTAAAAATATAATAAATAATAAGATTAGCGTAATTCTTGCTAATTTACAGGATGCCCCATTTTGTTTGTAGCTGAGGGAAACCTCAGTTATGATCAAAGATAAAATCTTGCGGTTTTTACATAAAACAAGAGATGCCACAAGGTTGTCAAAGCCATCCCAGCTTTTAAACAGAAGGGCGTTATTAGAAATATTTCATTTTTAGGTAGCCCTTAAATGTCAGTTGAAAACTTCCCATAAAGGTGATTCGGACGCCACATGTTGAGCCATTAGCACAGGAAATAGAAAAAATGTTCATGCTTAATTCTCCAGGGGGTATTTTTTCACAAATAGGTGCAGTGGGGCTTAATGAATCTAAAAACACAAAATACTTACAAATATGGCGACCGGAAGTGCCGCCATTTAGTAAAACCCGTTTGGGTCTTGATCTCCGTAACCGTGCACTTGAGGCCCATAATCATAAAAACCTTTAATTTTAATAATTAAATTTTGTTTTGTTTTATTTTTTTTGTATCGCTTACCGATTACAATTTATAGGATTATCACTGTTTGTTTGTTGACTTTTTACCGATATGTCTTTTAATAATTGTTTAAACAAGAGATTGCTAATAACCAAACTTTAAAACCAATAAATGATCTACAACTTTAATTTTATACTTTTTCTCTAAAATTAATATTTTCGAAGTTATTATGACTTAATTTCAAAAATCCTACGACTGAGCGGTTAGCGTCAGCTGGGCCTGAACACGTCATCCAACAACTGGCCAGGTATACCCATGATACAACAAATACAAAAGGTAGGATTTTGCGCATGACGTTTATCACGTGACCACCGTCTCTGACGTAGTAATGTGACTAAATTTGTAAAGTTAAAATCATACGTTTGTTTTCGTATTTTTGGGAGATTGTTTGCCGTTTTACCTTGCTTCTTAGCAGATTTGTGATTTTAAAACCAGTTAGGGATAATCAATGTGTTTTTAAGTAATTTAAATATTGGTTTATTACGTAAGTTCCGTTTATGCACATATTACCATCTAAAGCTTGTTAAAATCAAATATTATAGTCTTAAATTAACAGTAATATTACTCAAGAGAGATATTTCTCTATACTTGTCCTTATATTTAAAAAATGACTACAATTGACAAACATTGCAGGCTTTCTTAGTTAAAGTCACTTTGCTACGTCATGCGCAAAGCGAACCAATTTGCAATCACTGTTGATCCTACGTTTTTAATCTTTGTATCATGAGGTATACCATAGTAATACCTGGCTCGAATAACGCTATGCATACTTCCATCTTATTGATCTCGTAGTACAACATTAAACGCTTTATTATTTAAAATAATATATTGGTAAAAAGTAAATAAACAAACAGTATTAATTTTATTAATCTAAACCGTAAGTAATACGAAAGAAATATGGAAAATTGAATTATCTATAATAAATGGTCTTATATTTATGGGCCTTAAATGCACGATAACAAAGATACAGGCCCAAACGTCCTACCGCACCTATTTGTAAATAAATATAACTCCTGGAGAATTATGCATTATGGACAAGAGTTACTAGCTCCCCATTACCTGTACTACATATCATGACCGAAATATTTGTTAAAACATTTGGCCAACCACAACAGTTAACGTGTAAATTTTATTTAATTCGTGTCGATTTACCGACACCGAAGCCAAAGCTGTAATTTGACGCAAAAAAACGCTACTTAGAGTAACTTGTTACAAAAAGTAACGCGATACTGAGTAAGTTCGTTACTTTTTAGATTAAGCAAAAAAGTAACTGTAACGTTGTTCCTCTAAAAAGTTACTAATAATCGTTTTGTTTTGCAGTATAACGCGTTACTTTTAGAGTAACGCGTTACATTAGAAGTAACGCTTCACATAGATATGAAAGTTTTTTTTGTGTTCGTTTACAAGAAAACAGTTTTTTTTTTTTTTTATGCGATAACGAGCGTTTCTCTCTACTTTTCACTGTTTTAACAGTTCTTAGGGTATTTGAAATAAAAAACTTTTTTCTTGTAAATAAATAGGTTTGCATATTTAGAAGGTATTTATATTTCTTAACATTTTTTCTTTATAAAAATTTTCCATAGTTTTAAAAATAAGAGTACTTTTCTTTGAACAAAATTTATATTTTTTAAAAATACCGCGTATACTACTGAAAAAAATGAATATCTAATAATTGCATTTTAGGTTTTAGATTGTGCAGAACTTTTTAAAAGGAATAACAAAATCCTAAAGTTAATGATAAAAAAGTTTTCCACATGTACCGAACTTAGGCGCTGTATATACAGGGTAGGCCAAAGTAAACTTGCACACTTTTTAACTTATAATAATTTTTATCTGTTGCGCCTAGCTTTTATTTTTAAAGGACTAATAGGTAGAAATGTTTTCTCTTGATTTGCATAACTTGTTCCTTTGAAAATCAAAAATGTGAGGTTACCACGGTTACTGAGTTGGATGCTGACCAAACCAAACAAAAAATTAAATAAAAATAAACGTATTAGCCTAACTGTAGATAAAATTAATTTTTTTAGCAACAAAGTTTATTGCGTCATTTTGTAAAAATTCCAGTCCTGTTTAAATTTATTTAACCAAAATTTGCAGACCCAGAGAAAACATATCTACCTATTAGTCCCTTAAAAATGAAAAAGATGGGAGAAAAAATAAAAAAAAATTATTAGTTAAAAGGGGGCAAGTTTAATTTGGCTCACACTGTGTAGCATTTATGCAAATTTTTTTTTAAATAATAATAATTATTAAAATTTAAATAATAAAAAGCCGTTAAAGCATAAAGAGCAGTTACGCAGTCACCTAATAATATAACAAATATGATAATAGTACATTTTGGAACAAGGAAGGAAAGCCTAATATTTCTTTTATAGAGTAAAAAAATGCGCAATTAGAAGCGAAGAAGTGATTCTCCCTGTTTGAGCTTCTGCAAGTGCAAGTTAATACTTCTTTAATGTAGGTACTAATCATGCTCAGCAAAGAAAAATTATTTGGCCTTTATTAAATATTTGTTTATCGATGCAATCCTTCTCTATACTTTTAGCATGTAGTGTGGAAAAGCTTAACATTTTGCAATATAAAAACTGTTTTCTTAATTTGTTTAAAGTAACGATATGGTAACTAAATAACCCGTTACTTTTAAAGTAACTAAGTTATAATAGCGCGCTTTTTTAAAGTAACGAAGTTATAGTTACCATTTAAATTAAAAAACTTTAAAATTTAAGTAACACGTTACTTAAAAAAAAGTACCAGTAAAGTTAGTAGTGACTTCTGAAAAATAACGTTAACAGCTCTGCCGAAGCAAACACAAGAAAGTTTGACTCCATCAAGGCGGATGCAGAAAAACTTATTATCCACACGATGGCGTTGACCAAATAGTCTAAAATTAGAATGGAAAGCTATCTTAATCGAACTGTTAAAAAAAACTTGTAAAAATACAAATTTTATTAACCAGCACTGGCACATATTTAAAAATATAAGGGTTGTCATTAGGCATAGTTTGTCAAACATGTTAAGGATATTTTGCGCAATACGTTTATTCACATACTATATTAATTAAAATAGTTTTTCTTTGGTTACTTTTGGTTAGTTAACAAAAATTAAAAGAATGTTAATATTTTTGTTGTTATCAACAATATGCATTTTGTTTTAAAATACTCTAAAGAGCCAGAGAAAATTTATATTAACTATGGAATAACAAGGACACTTAAAAAATTTAAAACAATAAAAATTTAAAACTACTTTATTCATTACCAATCTAATAATTTTTATAAAATTTGGAATTATTTAATATATAAACGAAATTAGAGGACTGAAAATCTTGTCTTGTATTTTGTAAAAAACTTTAAAGTTTTTTATACCTAATCCTTTTTACGTTTTTTTTTACAATTTTGATTTTGCAAAACAAGTTTATTGACCTATTGATTAAGCCAATTACACTTTGCTTTCAAAATGATATTTAACAGATAAAGGTTAGTCTGCTTCAAAAATCGATATCAGTCAGTGTGAAAATTCACATTTTACAAATTACTTGATAACACGCAAATAGCCTGGGGTGATATCAAGATCGATTAAAAATTAAAAGCACTTGCTTATCGTAAGAGCTGAGATTGCATTAAAGCAAAGGGTGCCGTATTTTAATAGAATTATAGGGCATTTCTTAACCTATACGCAAAAACTTGGAATATTATTGCTAAGGACAAACAATAACCAAATATAAAAAAGAAGTGAGTGAAGCATTTTTATTAGAGGAGATAAGTAATCAATTATTATAAATTAAAAAATCTGAATTCTGAGAACAAATAATACCTAATAATGATAAAACAGATCTTAAACTATTTTTTTTGTAACCGAGTTACCAGCTGAACTTATTGTTTTTTTCCCCAAATCAAAAATCAAGGTATAATAATGTTTTGTATGTCTCTAAATACTTTAGCACTGTCCGTAGTTTATTCTAATTTTTTTACGCGATTAAAATTAAAATAATAGATTAGAATTAGTATGCCAAATAATAGTTTAAAATGCAACATGCTGTTGCAGTATCGCAGTTGGGTAAAAATACTGCTTTCAATGATTTTATCATTAAAAGTTTCAGTCATGCTGTTGCGACATCGCAGTTTGGGTGTACCTACCTGGTTTTGGCATTATGACTTTTACTCATACTTTCAGTCACTGCTGCACGCCACGCAGCCTGGTTTGGGCGGAACCAGCTTCCACATGGATTCTGAACCCAGGCTGATGGGCGGCCATGTGTCCACATGGTACTTGTTGGCATATACAGCTATGATGGCACTTTTTACCTACCGCCATTTAACCTCTCGATGGGTACCTGTTGCCTGGCCGCCTTTGAACCTCTCGGTGAATATGGCTGGCTGTTTCGAATATCTATCTATCTATCCATCTATCTATGTAACGGAATCTTTGAGCCTAATTTTTACCAACTTCCAGCGATTCAATTTCTTTGAAACTTTGCATAAGTATCAAGGACCGATGACAATGCAATAATTTAAAAACAGTATCCCGTTATCCTGATTAGCACCGCCAGGATAAATAAATTCCTTTTTTAATTATGGCGAATGCGCAAGGGCAATTGATGCATGCAACTTGCTGCGTTTTTAATTGACTATGTGTCTCTTGACAAAATGGCGAAGGAATTTTTTAGTGAATAAACTGGAGCATTTATTTTTAAAAACTAATTGATATATCGAACTAAAAAATGAAAAATAAATAATAGTTTAAAAAACTAAAAAACACGCTTTTATATGCAACCGAACTAAAAATTAGAAAATAATTTTTCATTACAAAGAGTTTGTCACTTCAGAATAAAAGCGTGGAGTGCTTAATATATTAAATGTTATAATTATTCTATTTGCAAATATCTATGAGGGAAAAGTTATGAAAAAATAGTAAAATGCACCCTACGCTTTTTACTCTGAAGTGACAAACTCTTTGTAATGAAAAATTATTTTCTAATTTTTAGTTCGGTTGCATATAAAAGCGTGTTTTTTAGTTTTTTAAACATATATATATATATATATATATATATATAATAGTAATTAGATTCTTGAGCCTTAGATATACATTAATACATTGATAAATATATATATATATATATATATATATATATATATATATATATATATATATATGCTATAATAAGATAGAAAATAAATAAATATCTATAGGAGTTACTCAAAATATTAACTTGGCAAAAACCTTACTTTAAGTATTTTTAACCCCTTAAACTAGAGGCAATTTAATATTATGCCTATGGGAACATAATAAGGAAGTCAAGATTTGCAACAAATTAAATTTTAAAAAATATAATAATAATTGAAAGCCACTTTTCATAAGGATTAAGCGGGCTCCTATGCATGACGCTATTTCGCTTGTAAAGTAATTATTTCATTACTTAGGAAATCAATGTTTAAAAAGTTTTAAATGTTTAGTTATTTTTTTTGCTCTTTGCATAAGCCAATTAAACTGTTATTTTTGTTTCAGACAAAATGCCTTCGATGATGTGTGCGAAAACCCGTGACTGCGAGGAACTTACCCAAATTTTAACGTTTAAATTAAAAGTGATATATACATAAGTGAACTTTTCTGTAATGTAAAACCATTTTCTTAGAAAAATTAAAGAAAAATATATAAAAATTAGAAGCGCGCAGACGAAAAACTAATGTGCTAATGTAATGCGAAATACACTTAACGAGACCGCCTGTGCGGCCTTATTAGAAAATGTCGATTGGCTTGATCCGAACGCATTACTTAGACTTACCATATTGCTGCTTATTGATGTTATGGTCATAGTCGGAAACTGCCTCGTTATTGCAGCTGTTTTGTGTTCATCAAAGCTGCAACTTGCTGTTACGAACATTTTTATTGCATCATTGGCAGTTGCTGATTTAATGGTGGGCGTAGCTGTGTTACCATTTTCGTCTGTGTGGGAAGTATTTAAGGTAAAATTTAATTATATTTAAATAGGATAAAATAAAGTAGAATAAAAATAGGTTTGTTATATACAATAAGAGGATAAATGTATTAAAATAATTACTAGGTACCTACTAAAATTAAAATTGATTCGGACCTTCAATTATAGTTCATTTAAAAGTTGCTAAGGTAGAAATTTAAAATGCTTGGTACCTACTATTTTTACAATTTTATTTTATATGATCTTCTTAACATCATAGCTTACCGTAGAATTTCACAAACCCTTACTTTTAAAAAAATTGTTTTTTAATCTATTTTTTTTTTTCATAAAACTAAAAGTTTTTGCCTTAATCGGAGCAAAGATCATAGATGTACTATATTGCTGCCTATTGATGTTATGGTCATATTCGAAAGCTGCCTCGTTATCGCTGCTGTTTTGTGTTCATCAAAACTGCAACTCGCTGTAACGAACATTTTTGTTGCATCATTGGCAGTTGTTAATTTAATGGTGGGCGTGGCTGTATTACCGTTTTTATCTGTGTGGTAAGTATCTTGGTTAAAATTTAATTATATTTAAATAGAATAAAATGTATTAAAATAAAAATAGGTTTATTATCAAGGTGTCTCAACGGAAACTGCCGCGATCGATTTCTCGAAAAGTACGCTTTAGAAAATCTTAAAAATTTGGTAACATTATAAAGTCAGTGGAGAACATACAACTAAATTATTTTGACAGATCTGCGACTTCCGGTTATACCGAAAGTTAATGCCAGCTTCCTATTTTAAATGGAACACCCTATATAATATTTATTTTTAGATTCTGCGTAAATATCTAAACATAGTTTATGTAGTCTCCTAATTCCAACCGTTTTTGACTTATTATAAATTTTATGTCAAACAGGACGTTTTCAAAACCATCAATTTCTTTAAAAAAGCCTTTATTGGGGTTAGGTTCCTTGTAAAAAGAACTTCTTCAGTAAACTGTATTGATTTTTTTACAATTAATAAATGCAGAGTGATTAAAAATAATCGTTAAAAATTATAACGATAAAGTTTTCCAAAAGGAAACCCCTATCTTTTACCACCTTATCCTATTAGGCATTAAAAATTGGGGTAAGTTAGTATAAGTATGTCTATTTTAAAAATTCGTAGTTTTTGATATATTAACGATTTAATATATCTATTCAAACAATGCATTTAACTACGGGTAGGCACAGGGTAGTTGGCTGTGACGCCGCATTTTATTGTCAAGGCCAACTTGAAGCTAAACTAAGCTGTACTTAAAAGGGTTATTAGAATATATATATATGAAATTCTTAATATTTCAAAAACCATAAATTTCTGAAATAGACATCCTAACACAAACCTACCCTTATTTTTAATGCTTAATAGGATAAGGTAAAAAAGATATGAGTTTACATTAAAAAAAATGACCTTTAGGGTTTTTGTCGTAATATTTTAAACCATTATTTTTGACCACTCTGTATTTATTAATTGTGAAAATATAAATACAGTCTGCTTAAGTAGTTCTTCTTCTACGAGAAACACAACCCCCACTTATATTAAAGGTTTTTGTTTAAAAGAAATTGATGGTTACGTAATGGCTTGCAAACGTCATTTTTGACATAAAATTTATAATAATTTAAAAACGGTTGGACTTAGGTATAGAAAATTATTTATAAATTATGTTTAGAATTTTACGCAGAATCCAAAAATAAATAATATATAGGGTGTTCCATTTAAAATAAGAGACTTGACAATAAATTCCGGTATAACTGGAAGTTGTAGAGCTGTTAAAATATTTTAGTAAGTAGTCCCCACTGACTTTATATTGTAAATTTTTAAAATTTTCAAAAGCGTACCCATTTTTTGAGAAATCGATCGCGGCAGTTTTCGGTGTGACACCCTGTATGCAATAAGAGAATACATTTATTAAAATAATATCTAGGTACTTAAATTATTATTTATTTAAGCCGACCTTACCATTTAGTTTATTTAAAATTTGGTAGGGTAGAATTTTAAAATGCTTGGTACTATTTTTACACTTTTATTTTATATTATTTTATTAACATTGCAGCTTACATCAGTGTAAAGTTTGACAAACTTTTACTTTTAAAGAAATTGTTTTTAAATCTAAAATTATTTTCATGAAACTAAATATTTTTGCTTTGATCGAAAACTGCCTGGTTACCACAGCTCTTTTATGTTCATTAAAGCTGCAACTCGCTGTTACGAACATTTGTATTGCATCATTGGCAGTTGCTGATTTAATGATGGGCGTAGCTGTATTACCGTGTTCGTCGGTGTGGGAAGTATTTAGGGTAACATGTTATTATAATAAAATAGGATAAAATGTAGTCAAATTAAATAAGCTTTCTTCAAACAATAACTACGTAGTAATAGGTGGTAAGATTATAATTTATATAGGCCCACCTTTAAGTTAGTTTATTTCAAAGTTACTAAGGTAAGAGTTTAAAAATTCACATTTTTATTTTATATAATTGTTTAGTAATCTAAGTGTCAGTGGTTGGCAGACCGTCTGTATTTAACCAAAGCTCATATTTTGCTCAATGATTCTTTTTTACTAACCACCTTACTTACATAAAATGGGGCTTCACTAAGCCGAGCGAGAGTAGCTATAACGTCATTCGGGTAAGACAGGTAACTATCTAAATTTGACCCAACTCAGCAGTATGGTACCAAAGCTGCCGTATGGACACATTAAAGAGTAGGTTAATTTAATGCAACCAAAAAAAAATGTTGGCTGATGATTTGACTGGTTGTAATTTTTCGGCAGCTTTTTAAAAATTAGAAAAGAAAAACAAAAAGTTCGCCACGAAACTACAACCAGCTAAATCGCCTGCAAATATTATTTTTGGTCGCATTTAAAATACTCTTCAATGTGTCCAAACGACAGCTATAGTAAAATATTGCCGAACTTTGTCAAATTTAAGTACCTGTCTTACTTGAGGGACGTTATAGCTACCCTTGCTTGGCTTAGTAAGCCCTATGTCATATTAGGTAGGCATAGAAGAGTCATTGAGCTTATATGAGCTTGTGTAAAATACAGAAGGTCTGCCATGCTCTGTCTCTTAAACTATAAACATCGCAGCTTACTGTAAAATGTGACAAATTCTTACTTCTTTAAAAATTTCTTTTAATCTAAAAATATTTCCATGGAACAAAATATTAGTTTATACAAATAAAATATGCAACAACAGCAATCTGCATCCTATCTAACCATATATTCGACTAAAATTTCAAAATAGCGTAAAACTTCTCAAGAAAATGATAGACTTGCTATTAATTTCGTAGACACCCGGTATGCTATTATAATATTTTTATTATCTTTTGTGTATTTAATTATCGATATATAAAATCTGAATTTATTAAAAAACAACTTTGGTTAAAAGTACTATGATTACTAAGATAGCCTTTTGAGTTTAAAAATCACCTTTATAGATAGTAAAAAATAAGGTTATAACACATTTCTAATTTGTGCACAAAAATTGCTGCAGGCATTTTAAATATTAGGGCTAAAAATACACAAACCAAATTTGACATCACGTCACTTCTATAAGGTCCTTATTCCATCATTTTGGTCGGCTAAATTCAGGTTTAATCTAAAATTAATAACCCCTGGTGCTGTCATTTGGTACAAAAAAACTGAAGCGTGTTGTGTAATAAATGATTTAAGTTGTGTTAAGCGAATCATGATGTATTAGCACGTAGATAAAAAGCAATTAATGTTAACTTCTTGCTAACTACTTTTAAGTAAATATTTGAAAATTTATTATATTTTGAAAAGGTAATAAATTGGGTTGACAGATATTATCCAGGAGAACAAATTTTTAAAACACGTTTATCAAAATTTGTTTTGTTTCAGGTTAAAGTACCATATTTAAATTAAATTTAAATTAAGAGCAGAATAAAAAAACATTAATATAATTGTTGTCTGTCCAATACAAAAAAAAAAGGTATTTTGTTTTGTAAATACACATATTGTCTTTTTAATGGCGATATGATTGAAGTTTTTGCAAGTTAATAATAAAATATGAGTAGACAAAAGGTAACATAAAAATATCCCTGTATATATTTTTTTGATATAGCAAAAAAAATTAAAAAGTAAGAAAGCCAATGTTTTATTTATTTTTACAGTAGACCCGTTTTTTTTAAGTTTAGAAAAAAAATTATACTAGTGTTTGCCTAAAAATATGTTTTTGCCAAAAAGCACAAAAAATAATTTTATGCTGTTGGTATGATTTTTAGAAATATCTATGAAAAAAATAATATATATATACATTAATAAAAAGTAAAATTCTTTGGGCATATGGCTCATTAATGACAGTAAAAAATAAATAAAGAAATAATAACTTGTAAGAATTTGGCTACCATGGTTGGTTGTTTAAAAATTACGGAGTCTCCAAAAGAAAATGGGATACCCCGGGCCCGACCAAGACGGCGACACGTGTTTCGTCTTCGTTAAGACTTGTCGTAGCCGCTTTAGATCGTAGGCACCTTGATGATGCCCCGATTGACTGTAAATATCCTTTCTGTATCCCAGAACTAACAAATACAGACAACCGGTGCCATCTCACCAAGAAATTCAAAAACAACCAGCCATGACATCGAGAGGTTAAAGGTGGTAAGTAAAAGTGCGCCATCTAGTTGTACATGGCAAAAGTTAGGTATGCAACATACTGTTATGCCAACAAACCATATGGAAACTCGCCGCCCATCAGTCTGCGGGTTTGCAGAATTCGGATGAGTAGTTTTGCCAGATCCAGGTAGGTGGCGTACAGCAGTGACGGAAATATGATAAAAATCATATGGAAAGCAGTATTTTCACCCAAACTGCGATATAATATAAAAATGAATGGTTCTTGAGCCTTGATATAAATACATTAATAAAAGGTAAAATTCTTTGGGCATATGGCTCATCAATGACAGTAAAAAATAAATAAAAAAATAATAACCTGTAAGAATTCGGCTACCATGGTTGGTTGTTTAAAATTACGGAGTCTCCAAAAGAAAATGGAATTCCCGGGGCCCGACCAAGACAGCGACACGTGTTTCGTCTTCGTTAAGACTTGTCATAGCCGCTACATCAAGGTGCCTACGATCTGAAGCGGCTATGACAAGTCTTAACGAAGACGAAACACGTGTCGCCGTCTTGGTCGGGCCCGAGGTATTCCATTTTCTTTGGAGACTCCGTAATTTTAAACAACCAACCATGGTAGCCGAATTCTTACAGGTTATTACTTTTTTATTTATTTTTACTGTCATTGATGAGCCATATGCCCAAAGAATTTTACCTTTTATTAATGTATTTATATCAAGGCTCAAGAACTATTTATTTTTATATTATATCGCAGTTTGGGTGAAAAATACTGCTTTCCATATGATTTTTATCATATTTCAGTCACTGCTGTACGCCACCTACCTGGATCTGGCAAAACTACTCATCCGAATTCTGCAAACCCGCAGACTGATGGGCGGCGAGTTTCCATATGGTTTGTTGGCATAACAGTATGTTGCATACCTAACTTTTGCCATGTACAACTAGATGGCGCACTTTTACTACCACCTTTAACCTCTCGATGTCATGGCTGGTTGTTTTTGAATTTCTTGGTGAGATGGCACATATATATATATATATATATATATATATATACAATTTTGAATATAATAGCATCTTTAAGTCACTCCTGACATAAAACCTTTGGTATATTTATGACATACCTTTTTCAGTTAAAAAAAAGGCGTTATTAAAGTTCCACATCACGGCACAATATCCAACTGTTTATCGTGCGGTCGTTAGGACGTTCTTAAGGGTCTTTTTTTTCGAAAAGAGGGTAGTTTATAAATATATTATATAGGTTTTATATCAGGAATAACTTGTAAAATGGTAATCCTAACAAATATATTGGATCTTTTATTAAAATTAATAATGTAATTAAATTAGGTGTAAATTTTACATTAATCCCTCGGAAGGTAAAATCTTTTAAAATAATTATTTTAGGCACCTTACATTTTTGTGATGTGTGCAACCTGCCAATAAAAATTATATTAACTAACAGTGCTAATAAATAAGAGTATTTAAATAAATATTTATTCTTTAAAGTTAATTTTTGGATATTGTATAAGGGCAAAAATATTTCGTTATAAATAGAGTTGGAACAATCTGTAGATTTCGTAACGACAGTAGTCTTCACTGCACTTTACACATGCTTTATTACCAATCTCCAAGCCTAATTTAGAAATCAATAGTGGAGCGATGCAGATATCTTTTATCCGGGACCTAAATATTGGATTATGGCGCCAAAAATCTCGTCCAATTTAATGCCTCCAAAACATCATCATGTTTCTTATTTAGAAAAAAATTAATTCTTTACTTATTTTGTGTGCAAACATGGTTGGCGTCACATTTCAGAATAACATTAATGTGCATAAAAACTTGTATCTATTTGCTATCAGCATGGCTGCAGGGCCAGATAAAATATGAACTACGGCGGGCAAAGATGGGTTGTAAAAATATGTTTTTCTACGTACGTCAAAAGCAAAAACAAACATCTTAATAAATACTAAGAATAATAGGAGAAACAATACAAAATATCAAATAATACAGCGTGTCTTTGGAAGTTCTTAACAAATGGAAAACTTTTTTATTATTAATTTTACGAAAAAAGTTATTCTTTATAAAGAGTCCTGCTTGATGAGAAAATACATTTCCACAAAAATATTTGAAGGTTGGATGTACATAAATACTTGTATCTATTTGCTCTCAGCATGACTACAGGGCTGGATAAAATATGAACTACGGTGGGTTGTAAAAATATGTTTTTCTACGTACGTCAAAAGCAAAAAACAAAAATCCTAATAAATACTAAGAATAATAGTAGAAATAATACAAAATATCAAATAATCTAGCGTATCTTTGAAAGTTCTTAACAAATAGGAAATTTTTTTATTATTAATTTTACGAAAAAAAGTTATTCTTTATAAAAAGTCCTGCTTGATGAGAAATTACATTTCCATAAAAATATTTGAAGGTTGGATGTACAGGGTGGCTTAAAAATGACTTGTTTCTATATTAAAATAAGGGATATTTTCCAACTACGGTACCAAACTTTAAAGGATTATTTCTTATGTCATTTTATGAAGAAAAGTTTCCATAAACATATATCCGGAGTTGCTTCGTTTCTGAGATATAAAGTGTTAAATATTTTTTTAAAGGTCTGTATCTCAGAAACGAAGCAACTCCGGACATATGTTCCTAGAAACTTTTTTATAAAATAACATAAAAAATCACCCTTTAAAGTTTGGTACCGTAGTTAGGAAAAACCCTTTTAATTTGGAAACAAGTCATTTTTGGCCACGCTCTACATCCAACCTTCAAATATTTTTGTGGAAATGTTTTTTCTTATCAAGTAGGACTTTTATGAGGAATAACTTTTTTCGTAAATTAATAATAAAAACGTTTCCCATTTGTTAAGATCTTTCGAAGACACGCTGTATTTACCTCTTAGATAGCATGCGGCAAAAATAGTGGTCCCTTATCTCTTTCAGACATAAAGTAAATATTACATTTTCCATAGTGATTCAAACTTGCGAATTTAAACGTTTTTCTTGCATTTTAAGGTTATGTTAAATAATATTAAAGAATAAAAAAAAAAAAATTTCAAAAGTTGTTAAGATAGAAAATGGTTCCTCAAGGAATTAATTCGTTAATTACCCGAAAAAAAAACACAAAAAAACTCAATACAAAACAATTGACTAAGAACAAAACAAAACAGCGTTTATAAACCATTTTGACAGTTCTGCACCGATGTGCCAAATAGAAACTACTTAGCAAAAAAAAATTACGGATAAAGTTTCGGTGTTGCAAATTTAAATTAATAAAACCTTTTTACTACACAGATGTCATTTATTAACCCTCATAAAAAGAAAACAAGTAATGTATACATATAAATTTTATATTACTATTTAATATTAATTTAACATAATATTATTAGTGTATCCCTATGTAAAAATGTACTAAAATTAGTACATATTATCTATTAAAATGACAACCGTGCGTTGAGTTTCATCTTTTGATAATGGTTTTTTTTTTGTCTAATACACAACTTGAGCCGTGAAACCGTATATCTAGCGATACGTTATGTGTTTTTTTTTCTATATTTATGCTTAAGTTAGAGTGAGTGTAAAAGGCAAGTAAGTTATTTTAAGTCATAATTTGTGACGTACATGCCCATCGTCACTCCGAAAGTGACCCCTACCTAGCTACCTGAAAAAGCTTGGATTTGACAATATTGGACTTCTTAATAATTAAAAAAAATAGTTTAAAAAAATTAATATATTCAGTATTTTTAATATAATTATTCCAATCCCAAAGCTACACAAACAATTTTATGATGAAAAAACGTTAAAAAATTATAACGGCAAATAAGCAAAATCCCTTTTTTAACTTTTTGTAATTTTATATCTTAAAAAATGAGCATAAAAAATTTAGTTTAATTATTGAAACCTTATGCTTTTTACTTTTTTTCTTTTTTTTTTCATTCTGTTGGTCTACGATAAAGGACAGAAAATTTTATGTTAAAATTAATTCCCACACTAGGGCTAATAAATTTATTCAGCCTAAAAAGGAGTGACAAAGTTCCCCTATAAAAAAATAATAATGTACAGGTATTGCCTTCTTTTACAAATTATCTTTGTCTACATTGATTGCTTTCGCCTAACGACGGCAAAAAATACACAAAAGAAATAGGTTTTTACAGGAAGACAAAATGTCCGAAATATTTGAAATATTGGCCACCCAATTTTAAAAAAATTGACTTATTACCATAATTAAAGTACAACATTTAAATAATTAAAATAGTACAGGAAAAGTAAAAAAATATTACTAACTATATAAAATTTAATGTGATATCATGGTAATTGTTTTATTATTTTTTTGAGCATACTTTATTGTTATTTACTTTTCTGTGTTTATCTATCACTTAAAATATACAGTAACTACCATAAATATTAAATCATATGAAAAACTTTTTATTTAAAAAAAATCTTTGCACACACCGAAACTCACGAAACATTGATCTAAATTTATATAAATCACTGCGTATACAAGATAGGTGCAAATTAAGGATTATGACATAAAAGAAATTACCTTTATTTTTTAAACTAAGAAAAAAATAATATTTTGAAAACTTGTTAGAAATAAAGAAAAGTTTTGTCATATTTTTAAAGCAGAACCTCTTATTAAAAAAATATTGTTTAGCCTACCCCTTATAGATATAGGATCAACCTAAATTAACTTTTATTATTAATCGTTACTGCCCTTGAATTTTAAAATAATGTCAAAGTTTTGTTATTCTTACAGCATTTAAGTGCATTAAGATCATTTTAAAAAACAACCCAAAATTTTTGTTTTAATAAGGCTAAAATTTTGGAAAACTTTTTACTCCATGTTTATAAAGCAAACTACCCTTTAATTTGAACAAGGATCGCATTCTAAAATTTTGCGCAATTTGCTTAAAAACAACATGTGTAGTGTTCAGTAACTTTACCGACAAACTTTAAACAAACAAAAGTTATAAGTGGAATTTTTAGGTTAAATACTCAAATGTATAATAGTTTTATAAATAACCAAAATTAAAAATAAATAATAATTATGTTAATGTAAAAATTTAAACCCATTTTAATCTAAAAATATTTATTTACTTATATCGTATCTGAAATAAAATAATAGTCTTCCTAAAATTATTTCCATGCAATGCGAACATTTCAAAAGCCCTTATCCAGAATAATTTTAAAATTATATCTTACAGATATACAGACTGTCCAATAACTTAACCGAGAACCTTTAAGGAGTCATAATACAATACAAATCGGGAAAAAACTTTATAAGAACATAATAATATGTTCTAAACGTCTTAGTTCTTAAACTTTGTGGTGATAAATTAAAAAAAAATGTTTTTTAATAATTTAATCCCAATTTAAATATTTTGAAACATTTTAGAAGACGCCTCCTAAGCACCGGGAGACATTTTTTGGCATACAAGAAATAAATAATTTTCACCAGTGTCGTCCATGAGTAGTTAAATATATTTTTAAAGAAAAATGGTTTCCAGCGTTTTTCTGAAATAATAATATTTTTAAAATCCCCATTTGCTTTGGACCAATTCTTTTTCCTCTACTTTATTTATGGTTTACCTAAAACAAAGTCTTCTAGGACATAAAATTTTACCTCAAATTTTTAAAAATATCTAAATTAGTATAAAAGGTAATATAAAAAATCATATTTTTGTAAAAATTTTAACACCCCGTAATTCCAAAACCAAAATGATTGGGGTGTTATATGTTCATTAGACTAATTCATTTTTTGTAATATATCAAAAAATGTAAAAAAACTGTAAAAGCCACAGCCCCTAATTTTAATGTTAAGAGGTGCCGCATAATACATTTTAATTTTTTATATGATTATCATAAAAAGCTGTTTTTTTAAATTTAGAATTTTATAACTCTGTAACGATTTATCAAAAAGGCAAGATCAAAGTATTCTCTTGTATAAAATTGAACGCTCTACAAAAAAGCTTTTTTAATTTTTTTTATAAAGCGACGACGCGTTTCGATGTTATTTAACCTTAAAATATAATTTTTTCAATTTTTTTAATTATATTATTGAAACAAAAAATTGTTAATTTTTTAAATTTTTTATATTCTAAATTTTTGACAGCTAAACTAAAAGATCTGTGAAATAAAAAAAAAACAAAACAGAATTGAAAATTTGCCAAAATTTTTGATAAACTTTATAGTTTTGTTAAAAAATTGGAGGAAAACGCGTCGGTATATCGAAAATAAGAAAGCTTTTTGTTAAACGTTTAATTTTGGGGAAAAAATATTTAATCTAGTCTTTTTGGAACTAAAGGGAGCCAAAACCCTTGGGGAGGTTGCCACCCCTCCTAAGAGGTATTTTTTTATTAAATTTTAACCACAGGACTCAAATTTAAGAGTTATTCCAAGCAAAACATTACCTCCTCCTCCTTTTTTAAGAAAAAAATTGATATTTTTAAAATGGGTTTTTGCGATTAATTTGAAAATTACGCGATTTATTAAAAAAACTGTAAAAAGTAAAACTGTAGGTTTAAAAGAACAAACAAAATTGTTTTTTAATCATTTTCTTTGACTAATACGAACCGAGATGCGGCTTGGTAATGGTTAGCTTTTTTCGTCAAGTATTATTTATTTATTTAAATACCAAAATTTGATATATTTAAAGTTAAATAACAGGAAAATGCTGCATATTTTAAGGAAAAGATAAAATCTTTTTAAAGTTTATAATTAGACCTCTTTTTCCAAAAGAAGTCTTTTTATTCTGACAATTAAGTAAGTTATGATTAAAATAAGGTCAATGCCATTTTTTCATAAAAAAATATTTAAAAAAACCCTCTTATTGCCTTCCTAAATAAAATTAACGTTAACCTCTTTGCAATTATCTTTTTACATATCGATACCGTCATTCACAAATCGGCTAACTCCATTTTCCTTATAATAGTAGTTACTTGGACTATTATAAAATATAAACCTTAAGAAATTTCAACGGTTACTTTATTTAAAATATCCCCAAAAACAATAATCTACCTAACAAAGGTTATGAAGCCATATTTTTAAAATATTTTAATATTATTTCTTAAATACTTTTGTCTCTGCTGTAAAATTTTGTAAATATGGAATTAGTCGATTTGCGAATCACGGTATCAATATATTTTAATACGTTAAAAAGTTTTATCAATTTAAAATGTCCAAATTTAGAAGAATATAATTTTACAGTGAAAAAAAAAACAATTTTGTATTTTTCACCATTTTTTTTAATAACTCCCAAAATACTAAAGATAAGAAAAAAACAATAAAGTACTAAATTGTAGCGCTTTCAATGAATAACATTTTTATGTACGAATATTTTCTGTCTAGTAAATATTGGGCGAGATATAGCCCTTTAAAACGAGTACCACCTCTTTTGATCCCTTTAACCTCACCCCACTTTAAAACTAAGAAATATTTTAAAAAATACTTACAAAATCCTATAGCCCTTAAGAATTCTTTTAAAACGATTTTTAAATAAATTTCTATCGTTAAAAATAAAGGAGATACTTCTTGGACCTATTGGCAATACATGTACACAGAAACTTGTAAAAGAGTGAGAGTCGGCTTTGATTGGGGGGCAGGTTGTTTGTATAATTTTTTTTGTAGAAAAAATTAGCTCTGACTTTATTTTGATCATAACTCACTTAATTCTATGCTGAAGACTTCTAAAAGAAAGTTGAGTTATGTACTTAAGATTTCATGTGTCTTCTTCTTAATTTGCAGCATTTTTCCGTTATTTGACTTTAAATCTATCAAATGTCGCATTTGAAAAAAAAGACAAATCGTGTTTCCAAAAACACTGCACCTTTACAAATTTTTTTAAAAAATTGCTTATAGTTACTTTATTAATTTAAATTATATGGGATGTTCAATAAGACTTATTAGGGATATCATATTTAGAAGTTCAGATTTTACAGGACATCCATTTAAACAAAAAGAAGTATTATAGTACCTTTAGGAGAGCAAGTATTTAAAAAGAAACAATTAGGAAATTTTAAATTTTTGTGATGTTTATTTGTTTTTATATAAACTTGCATATGGTGCGGTCGTCCGGACATTTTCAAACGCCATTTTCTTTAAATCTAAAAAAGATGGGTTAAGGATTTACAAATAATATTATATTAGGAGTGACTTGTAGCATGCAAATCTTAAAAAACATGCAGGGTGTTCTAGTTGAAAAAACAAAGTTTCGGTTAACCTTTCCGAAACCGTGCTACAAAAAATTACGTTTCAGGCTATGTGGGGTAACTGTGGCACCCCACAAAAATACTTAAAAAATTAGGTAAATTATACATTTTTGTTTGAAAAGTTATACAATAAAGCACTAGAATCTAAGATAATTTGTTTTTATTATTCAAAAAAGATACATTTTTATTATTTTTACCATTAAATTATAATTTGCAGTTATTCATTATTTTGCAGTCAGGACATACAATTTTTTTACTTTCTTCTCAATGTATTTTCCAAGTGGAATTTTTCCATGCACTAAATAAGATTTGAGTCTCCTTAACCCTTGATTTGAGATAGATCTATCGCAGTTGGTACAATTTAAAAAAAATGTTTATATTCTGTTTCTGGTTTAAATGTTACGAACTGCAACTTTTTGTACAAAGTCTTGCAAAAAAAAAATCCTTCACTTACTTTGGTCATTAGTTTTCCAATCGGAAAAAGTTAGCGAATATAATATAGCCACTCAGTATAATATTTAACTCTCGTAATTTTTTCCGAAATACACACATACGTACCTCAAAGCAAAATAAATATCAACAGTAATCAAGGCATATAATATTTTTTGTTTATTTTATTTTATTTCAATACATTGCAAGCGGTGCGGGGTAACCCAAGCAGCATTTTTAGTTGCCTTTACGTTCGTGCGACTTTTGTTGGGAACATTAAAGTTTTAATTTCTATTAATAGCAACGTAATTACTACTAGTCTATTAAGTGCCTGCGACCAAAATGGGGAACATTTTAACCGTAAAAAATACGTAACGGCGACTACCTGGCCACTTACACCGCTACGGCGCGCTCACGTTCCAGAACCGTAAATATCGCTCCTTTGGTGGATTTTTGTTTTTTTTACATTTCGTCGGTCGTCGCTTTGTCTTTGTTTAACGAATTAAAATAGTATTTTATCTTTTTTAATATCTACCATCATTCTTTAACTATGATTAAAAATGAAAGTTTTATTATTATTATATAACCATAACCAATATACATAAATAAGCTGATTTTTGGTCCTTTTCAAATTCAATAAGCTAAAACAAATAAAAAAATTTCAAACGTGCTGATAATAGATTGAAAAATAACAACGCGCGATCTACAAATGCATGTTTTAAATATCTTTTTGAGAAGATAAATGACAAAAATATGCAAAATTGCTTAATAGTGCTGAAATATATTTTTATTATTTTTAAAAGCTATATGAGTTAAGATTTTTTCAGTTTTCTTTTTTTTTGCCAAAATATTAAGAAACTAATTATTTTGAGTATCAAAAGAAATTGACATTTAAGCTAACGGCGTCCATCTGGTACAAGAAAATTTGGCGAATTTTTTAATAACTACTTCTAAGTAGTATTTGCTTTAAATGGGTGTTCAAAGTATTTACCAGTTAGTGGGTAGTATCGGCGACTGTTCTGTTCACTTTAAGGTAATCCCTACTTTTAAGTCGAAATTAGGATATACATAGATATTTTAAACTGTAAAGTCGCAGTTACTACAACACAACTTCATGGTTTCAAAAGTGTCGTTTAAGTTGCAAATGCCACTATTAGGTTCCATTTGGAACTATAATTTGCGCAAGTGATTTTCAGTGTCTTTTTCGTACTTACTTTCACTATTAGTAGAGGAAAATGTCTGTGTTTAAATTAAAATAATAAAATAAAGCATTTAAGCGTTAAAAAGCTACTAAATGTAGTTTCTAGTAAGTAGGTATTTTTGTTACTATAGAAGTAGCAGTAACTATAAAGTAATTTTTTTAGTAATTTTAACTTTGTAGTAATTTTAAAACGAAGTGGAGAGTAAAGTCTACCCTTTAGTAGCTTTCTAGAGTAGTGAATTAGTTAATTGTACTTTAAATATTACTACAAAGATCCATAACTTTAAAGGAACTTCTAAAGTCGCAAATACGTACAAGCTACTTTAACCGCTACTATAAAATTATCAAAACTTTACCGTGATAAAGAAGTAACGCAACGAAATTATTGCGACCAATTAATATAACTTTAAAGTTAACGCGATTTTAAAGTAATTTTGCCAAGTAAACACTTCATTCCAGGGACTTCAGAAACTATCTAAAAGTACAAAAACTATAAAAGTTCCATATTGTAGTAAAAAATACTATGTAATTACTAAAAAATCCAAATAAAAGTAATAAATACTATAGCTTTGATAGTGATAATTTCGTAATATTCAATTCAATTATTTAAAGTTCCCCTTTTAGTTGGCGGAGCTTTGATGCTGCTTGGAAACTCGAGTACCCTAAGTAATTAATTTTTACTTTTGTAAAAAATTTGGGGTTATATTGAATACTTTTTATAAACAAAAATCATGTAATTATACATTTTCCAAAATTACCTAAAGAATATAAATAAAAATAAAAATCCATTGAAAATTATAGGAAGAAAACGGCATCTGGAATACCTAAGATACCCCGTATACGTTACATGGCCGTATTAACTCTTTCAGGCGCCCTAGGCTAAAATTCCCGGAGTGCCTGCCGCCAAAAAATTTTTGAAGAGCAAAAAAAAGGTTGTTGTCTCCTTTTTGCGCCTATTTTATTTCAAAGCACCTACCTTTTTACAAAAATCCAAAATCCCCACCCGACCTAAACTTTTAAAAAACTCTAGGCTCTAGCCTAGTCAGCCTAATGGATAATACGGCCCTGATACGTTATTATCAAAGAAAATAAACAGCTGGATAATAATTTCGTTGTCACCCTGTATGTACGGATTGTACGGGTATTCGTTCGATATCCCATTAACCTCCTAACTCCCACAATTCAGCCCAACACACAAAAACCAAATGCCAAAACAAAGGCCTGATTGCCATCGTCATTTGTGATAATATCGTTTCTATAAATTATTTATGTAAAGTCGATTGTTCAAAGCGGATTTGGGGCTTAATTGTAATTACCTTAGTAATTTACTATTGGTTTTTAAAACATTATACTGACGAAGCTACAAAATACATTATTAATTAAAAAATTGTTTTACCTTTAAAAGCTTAAAAAAGGGTGAAATTAATACCTAAATATTCAGTTAAAGAGCTATTTAAAAAGTTGAGCTTTTTTAATATTATATTCCAAGTAAGCGGCACATTTGTTATTTTGTTAAAGCTAACAATTTGTTAATATAGGTAGAACCAATGGAAAACTAGGAACTTTGACTCATAGTAACTTTGGCAGGTACCAAGTACCAAAGGTTAATGAATTGAAACTTAACTTTCTTCATTTTGTAAAAGCATAATTTTAGATATATTACTTAGGTACCTAGAGGAATATATTTTCTTAGTAGCTAGACAGTCTTGACAGTTAGCAGACACTCATTCCAACCCCTTAACAGACAATTATTTTAGGGTGGCTCAATGGTCCGACGATGTCCAATATTTTTGTTATTTAACAAGATGTAACAAAAAGTCTTAAATAAGAGTTCCAAGTTTCCAAAAGGCATGTCTTAAAAATATTTCAATGCATACACAGCGCCAAAAAAAGTAACTTTCATGATATTTGTTTTCTTTTTAAATTGTTTTTGGTCACTCTGTATACATTAAAATGTATTTAGGACATGCCTATGTGAAAACTTTAGAACTCCTATACTAGGTTAGTAAAAAGTACTGCAACTCTTTAATATCTTTAAAACCACTAAAGCTACATATACCAAATTTGGTATATGTGAGGTATCGGGCCTGAAGAATTTAACAGTAGTATTTACATTTATTATTAAGAGTTTCGGAATCTCCTATATAAAAAAGCCGGAAATTTTAAAATTCCAAACCTTAATAATAGTTGATTTTAAATTTTTTATTTTTACTCAATTTATCTTGACAACGGTGGTAGACTTGCCACCAAAATGTCGATTTTTAGTTCTGTATTTACTTGTTTTATTTTTTGTTTTTTTGATATTTTCAATTTATTTTTTGGCGTGTATCCAAATAACTACCATTAATTGGCACCGTTGCCAATTTGCTTAGTTTTGTGCAGGACAAATTTATTAAGTTCAGAAATTTTTAAAATTTTATTTTTACTAGCTGCTAAGATATGACAACAGCACAGGTTAAAAGTTCAGATGCCTTTAAATATCTCCAAAACACCTTAAGCTGCGTTTACAAATTTCGGTATTAAAAGGTTTCTGGAAAAGTAGAATTAAACAGTAATATTGTCATTGTTGCCAGAATTTTTAGTTTTGCGCTACACGTAATATTTTAGGTATTTTAAATAAATTGTCCCATTTTTTTTTAATTGCAATAAAAGCAGCGTGCAACTTAAGTAAAATACCAAATTTCAAAAAATTCAACTTTTACAAGTTACCGAGATATGACAACTCCGCAATTTTATTAAAGTTAACAACAATGTTGATGTTACTAATTAATTAGACATGTCTAAAGACCCCCAAATACCAAATTATGTAGACTGCTCTAGTCGTTTTAAGGATATTTAGGCGCAAACATACGTTTTGCTGAATGTGTATTGTATTATATCTCGGCAACTAAAAAGACAGAATTTTGACAATTAAGAAACTCACTAAGTTTAATTTACCCATCTTAGTGCAATAAAAATTAATAAAGTACTTAAAAAAAAGAAAAATGTACGTAAAATATACGTGAAGCACAAAACTGGTTAATCTGGCAACAGTGTTGAAATCACTATTTAATTTCACATGTCCAAAACACCCTAGATACCAAATTAGGTAAATGTAGCTTTATTTGTTTTAAGAATATGAAAGAGTTGCGGTACTTTCTACTAACCCAGCGTAAGACTATTTGTGATATCTTACATAAATAATAGAAATATTTGATGGTGGCATGCGTGGTGTAGCGGCTGACGCACTAGCCTCTCACCGCAGAGACCTGGGCTCGAATCTTGGTTTTTAACATCGGGTTTTTAATTAAAGGCTCGTCACCTCACGAATGGTAATGGTAAAACCTCTATGTAGTATTATGCCAATCATAGTGAAACGCAAAAAACGCATGTTTCAGTGCTTGAACAAGGTTGACGGAACAGGTTGAAATATGGGTTAAACATCTAATAACCCGACACGCCGGTACTCTAATACTTAGGCAAAAAGCCTTCGTGGACTGTCACAAAGATTAAAAAGTAAATCTCTTGAACACACAACTTATACAATTTTGTTACTTTTTATACTTAAAACAATAAGAGTACTTTTGGTCACGTTTAATATTTTTACTTATAACTCGACCTGAATAATACCAATCGGAGTAAATTTCTTAGTTTTTGACCATGAGACCAGTTTTTGCAAAACGCCAACTTGAAATTCAAAAACTTTTTGGGTAAATTGTGCTCTTGTAACACTTATTCTTTGACAAACTGTATAAAGAGCCACCAAATTTTTAAAATGCTGCATTTTTGCAATAAAACTTGGGCCAAATTAAACTTGCCCACTTTTTAGGTAATAATAACTTTTTATTTGTTACGCTTATCTTTTTATTTTTAAAGAGCTAATATATAGATATGTTTTCTCTCTCGCGAATTTGTTCAGTGCCGGAGATATATAGTTTATTGTATTATTAGAACAACCGTTTACACAACAGTTTTTAATTATTAATAAGTTGTAAATTCTTTTACTATAAATAGAAAACATTTGGAACTACATTTTTCAACAAATATCACTTTCAAAACAATGCAAAATGAAACAAACTCTAGATGCCACTGGATTAGACATCGGTTTTGATTTTACCCAGTCTTGCCAACTTTTTTCCGTAGGGTGCCCTTCCCTGCGTCCCCGACCCCGAACCGCCTAAAAGTTGAGGATGTGTCGCAACCTATTCCCAGTATAAATATAAACTAACCTTGATAAAAAATTACCTTTTGGTCTGATTATTACACGCTAGGTTGAAATTTTCCTTTCATTAAAGATTTAAACTTATGGGAGAACAACCTTTGGGAAACACCTGGCGTATTGTTAAAGGTGTTACGAAAATACGTGACAGCCAGGTTAGATCTGGGAACCCCCGCCCAGCGGGTAACGCCGCCCATCGTTCTAGTTTCTAAGTGCATTTTCTTAATGGTCCAATATCTATTGGTTAATACACAAATTAAAGGTAAAATGCTAACTTATATGATTTAAGCCTCCCGAAATCACTTTTTTTCTTTCAGTAGTCAAAAAACATTTTAGATACACGTTGAGGTAATTTTTTTGTGAAAATTTACATGTAGGTACGATAAATAAGTATTAGTTTGCATTATTAACATATCATAAATAATATTTAAAAAACTCACCGACTAAAAAGAAAGAAAACTTACTAAAAATTTAAAAATTAGGAAACATAAAGTCAGGTATTAACATAATAATATGATAATAAAGTATTAAAATCATTTGTGGATTTAGTTATGAGTATTAGGTTGTTTAGTGGAATGTCATTAACCCACTTCATTTTTATTTTGATTTTTTAAAAATTTTTAGTTTTATTTATCCTTTTGAAGTCAGTTAAATTAAAAAAATCTCTTGTTAGTTTTTTATTATTAACATTTAATTTGTAATCATCAACTAAAAAACAGTACTAGTACCTTTTTTTATCACGTAAACTCTTTCTCACAAAACGGGTATCCTACCCCTAATAGGTAAAAGTTGGGTATAAACGGAAACACCTTATCCGCAAAAATAAAATACACGCAATTATAAAAATTACAAATATGAACTAGTAGCTAAATACCACGACATGACAAATAAAAATATTTTAACATTACATTTACCATGATTGTTTAAACATCCAGCATAGGCAGCATATATTTATCTACTAGAGGCAGCGTTTCCAAAAAATAAATCTAGTACCTTTGTCTTTCGCGATTCTGACTGGGTTTTCTGATGGGACCATCGCGATAGTGCACTCTTTAAAATAAAAAGAATCAGTAAAATCGGTCCACAATCAACGAAGTAACCGGTGAACATACATAAGAAAAACATAGGTGTCAAACATATTTAGTCTCCTCCTTGTTTTGAAGTTGATTAAAAATTTAGGTAATTGATTGTATTTTTTAATGCAGTATTAAGGTATAATGTTTTGTTAGGTTTCTATAAAAAAGCATTTTAAAGAAATTGTTGCGTTATCGAGCAATTTCGCCGAGAGAAAATTGCTCTTGCCAAGGTGGTACCAAAACCATATATTTACGATTCAGCTATATAAATATTTGAAATTTTGTTAGTTATAAAAATATAGTAATTTATTTAGTATATTTCTATAAAACATATATTTATTATTTATTTTTTTTTAGGTTTGTGTTTTTTTTTAATTTCCAAGCCCATAATTTTATTATTTATAGAAATTTAAATGTCTACTGGTTATAAATACTAGATAGCAAGTTATAAAATTTAATTAGTTTAAATATGTTTTTTATTAAAATAAAAAATATCATAGTTGGTAGGAGGCCATGTACAATGTACACCCTGGGTGGGCGCCATTATCAACCTTATTCAGCATCTTCGCCCATTGGTAGGTTCTTAAAAACATGAAGTTTTTTTACTAACTTTTACGTTGACTTACCTAAAAATTAATTAAACCGTATTATAAACAATAGATTTGAACAATTAACGCCTTTTTAATTAGAGACCTTTGTCGTGCTGACACTTAGTAATATTAAAAATTTTTTAAGTTAGCGGGGCTCTTCGCTCCTCCCCTACATTTTCCAATAAAACAATATTAGTTTAAGTAGGTCTAAACTTCTAAATACAATACATCATCTGGCTCAAATAGGTTACAAATGACGTCCAGTTTTACGTCAATAGCATTTAATAAAAACTATTCTACTATACTATTACGTTTCATAATGACCCTTTTTCAATGTCCTGCCGGTCGTGTTTCCTCAAATTATGAATTGAGCTAAAATAAACTTCTTTAAATGTCGTCAAATGATATAATAATGACAAAATCAATACTTTTAAATTATTTCTAATTTGTTATTTACATACATAATGTTTTAGTTTGGTTTTGTGATTGGGTATTTAACAAAGGAATACAATATACACATATAGGGTGTCCGGAAAGGTGAGCTCAAAAATAATAGGGGTGGTAGAGTAAGCCAAAATTATGTTGGTAGTTTTTATTAAAAAAATCTATTACGCTTCTTTAGGAAGTTCAAATAAAGGTTTCAAAGTTTAAATAAAAAATGTATTTTATTTATAACTTTTGAGCGGTTACCACATTAATAATGAAATTGGTACAGTTAAGTAAACTCTTACTATGCTTTTTTCCAAAGGCAAAGGTTGCGCAGTAAGTCAAAATTATACAGGAATTTTTTCGTTTATTGTATGCATTTTTCACAGAGGTGAAAAAATTTGACATTTTGCTTTGACCGTTAAATTCCTTTGTCATTTTTGTACAAAAAAAAACACTTTATTAAAATTGATTTCTTATACCGTTTTTCATAAAATCCCGTTTTAAATCCAGACATATCAGCATTTTGTATGTAACAAAAAAATCAAAATTAATATTATGTGGTAAAAATAATTAAAAATGGTGTTTGTAAGCCTTTTAAACTTTATAATACAGATAAAGACTGTTTTTTATTATTTTACCATATCTTCATATTTTTTTCAAAAAATTGAATTTTTTATTACATACAAAATGTTGGTATGTCTGGATTTAAAATGTAATTTTATGAAAAACGGTTTAAAATATCGATTTAAATAGAGTATACCTTTTTGTGCAAAAATGTCGAAGGAATCAAACGGTCAAAGCAAAATGTAAAGTTTGTTACCTGTGTTAAAAATGCATACATTAAAAAATTAAAAATATTGTCTTACCCTGTATAATTTTAACTTACTGCGCAATCATTTTCCTATGGAAAAAAGCATTGGTATGAGCTAATTTTATTGCCCAAATATCATTAATATTGTGGTAACCATTGAAAAGCTATATACAAAATACATTTTTTTATTCTAACTTTAGAGGTCAATAAGTTCGTAATCATCATCATTTTTGACCTTACCTTTCCAGACAACCCGTATAATTACATTAAAAATGGATTATCCATTAACTGTGGAAGATTTTTTTTGAGTTTCTTCATAATTAAAAACCTAGTTTACAATAAATAGTTGAATTAAAATTTAAAAAATAAATAGAAAAAGAATAAATAGGGAACTGTTTAAGGTTCAAAAACCTTTAAAAAAAAAAAAAATATTTATTTTCGTTATTATATATGGAATTTAAATCAAATATTTATGGTACCATTGACTAAATAGACACAAACGACCTTAAAAAGATTGCAAAACACTCAAAAATAAGTTAAAAAAAAGAATATTATAAAATACTCGCGCAGTATCTTACACTGGGTGAGTAAAAAGTACTGCAACTCTTAAATATCTTTTAAACCGCTAGAACAACATTTACTAAATTTGGTATTTTAGGTGTTTTAAATATGTGAAATGAAAGAGCGATCATTTTGCCAGAATTACCAGTTTTGTGCTTTAGGTTTTTTGTTAATTTTTTTTTTAATGCTTTAATAGTTTTTATTGCATAAAACTAAGAGCAACAACTTTGGTAAATTTGTAATTTCTTAAAATTTGGACTTAATTAGTTGCTAAAATATATTACACTATACTTTTAGCCAAAAGTACGTTAGCGCCTAAATATCTGTAAAAGCGCAAAAGCTACGTTTTTAAAATTTTGTATTTGGCATGCCTAATTGATTAGTGTTATCAGCATTGTTGCCAAATTTTATTAAAATTGCGGTATTGTCATATCACGGTAACAGGTAAAGATTAGGTTTTGAAAATTTGAAATATTACTAAAGTTGGCACGCACTATTTATTGCAATTAAAATTAATAAGGCATTCCATTTAAAATACCAAAAATATTACTTGTAACGCAAAACTTACAAAATTTGGCAACAATGACGATAAACGTTTAATTATAATAACCTTGCCAAGAAACCTTTAAATACCAAACTTTTAAACGCAGCTTAGGAGGTTTTAGAGATTTTTGAGCGCATCAATACTTCTTACCCAAAATTTGGTGTTGTTATATCTTAGCAAATAGTAAAAATTAAATTTTAAACATTTGTGAACTGAATAAATTTGGCCTGCGTAAGATATTACAATAAAAATAAATAGGACATTGCATTTAAAAAAATGAAAAAATACTTGTAGCACAAAACTGGGAAATCTGACAACGATGCTGTTATTGCTATTAGATTCTTTATGCCCGATAGCTTCCACATACCAAATTTGGTAATGAAGCTTTAGTGGATTTAATGATATTTAGAAGTTGCAATACTTTTACTAACCCAGTATGCACAATGCACATGTAAGAAGGTACTGGGAAAAGCATCTATCAACTAAAAAGGAGCTAACGTGACATCGTTTTAAAGATGGATTGTATCTCTTAGATAGGACGCGACAAACAATGAAGTCGTTTATAGGCAATATGTGAAAAGGAGACAGTCTTATGCGAATGATGGCATTTAAACATTTCGGATTGGGTGACTAATAGTGATTGTTTGGTTATTGCATTACTGGCCGATATACTTTCGCAAATAGCTGATAAGATATGCACTTATACACATGAAAAAGGCGGATGCTATACTGAACGATTTACAGCTGTAAACTAGGAAGGTACTGGAAAAAGCATCTAACCAGAACTAACCAGAACTAAAAGGGAGCCAACGCGGGGTTGCCAACTTTTTGGAACAAAAATCATAAACAATCGTTTGAATAGGAAAAAAGTATTTCAAAGAAAAAAAAGTATTTTTCCAGTTTTAGGTTTTTATTGCCGTAAAAACGTTTTTTTTTTTTGTGTGCTTTTAGCAGTTGCAAAAAATCTTTTGATATTTTTAAATATTTTAGAGCTTGTTTGACAATCATAATTTAGATTTGATTTTGATTGATTAAATTGATTGACGCTCTAGTTCTCTTTTCTTGCCACTTCAGATTCATTACTGAAATAACTTTCTTAGTAAAAGCTAAAGTGGCGGAAACGGAGAGTAAATGAGAAATATATTTTTTATATTTGTTGAGCTATCAGATGCATTTTTAATTATATGTATAAGTTGTCATTCTAATTATTTATTTTAATGGCGAATTCTTTAATTATAAACAAAAACAACGGACAATTTTAAATATCTATGAGATATGTCACTGTTACATTCACATCTGACATGCCATCTCATTATTTCGTTTAGTTATTATAAATCATTTTCATAATCTGTTTTGCCTTAAAAGTACCGTTAAATAATAGGTAGGTACCTAACTTATTCATAATTTTATGCATCCATAGTAAAGGTTGAAAATTAAATATTTTCAAAGTACAAAGTATAGTTACAAAAACTGAAGTAAGACATGTTATTATAACGTATGGTTGGCAACCCTTGGCCAATGTGACATCGTTTTAAAGATGGATTGTAACTCTGTAAGACGCCACCAACGAAATGTTGAAAACGTATTTGCTAATTTGTTTTTAAAATATTTTTGTATTTGCTGAAAAATTAAAACCCTTCGATTTTTCTAAACAGGCAATGGTCGGTATAAAAGACATAGTTTTAAAGATGGATTGCATCTCTTAGAAAAGACGCGACCTACGAAATATTTAAAACGTATGTGTTGTTTTTTAAATATTTCCGCTGTTGGCTTAAAAATTTAAACTCTACTAGTTTTTTTTAAACTGGCAGGTTTAAAAAAATTCAATACATTGTTTATTGCTACTATAAAATAATAAATATTAAAAATAATAAAAATCCGCATTGGATAATTAAACTGATGAATAACGTGTTCGTCACTGCAACAGAATGGTCAAAAAGAGTGCCTTGCTTTCAATTTTTTTTTAAAGAATGTAGGTTTTTGACAATTCTCTAATGTGAATATTGTATAAAAAAAATATTCACATGTGTCCAACTTTTGCGGCCACTCTATAAAAATTGCTTTTTATGTAATAAAACACTTTTTAATATTATTTATGGCTTGTTTATGCACTGCAGAGCTATGACTCCTGCTGAATTTGATTAGGGCCACGAAATAAAACAGTTTAATTTTAAAAATATTTTAATAAAAAAAAGTACAAAACCAATCTAGGCAGTCTTTGGTAAAGAATATTTAAGTTTTAATAAACATTTAGTTACTTTACTAGGGGCGCATAGGCATAATTATAATAATTTTTATAAGAAATATAAATAAGCTACTTTTAAAGTTACTACGGCGATACTAATAGTATTTAATTTTTTTATATTGTATTGCTTAAATCCAAAAAGTGGCTTATTTTTATTTCTTACAAAAATCATTAATATTTCCAAATTTTTGTAATCGTTTTAAAAACGGGAATTTTTTTTTTTTATGCGAAAAAATTATTTTAATATATTTACGGGTGTTTTTTAACCACGGTACAAAACTTAAGGAGGCGATCTCGTATGTTTTATCATAAATAAAAGGTCATATAAATTTCTGAGCAACAAGGAGTTAAAGTTAAAAAAATCTGTATTTTAGGATATACCCAAAAAGCGTTAACCGACTTTAATAAAATTTGGTAAAGTAAAAACCAGTTATAGAGAAGTTAAATGCGTCATACAAATAAAGACGGCAATGAACTATTTCTTTCTAAATGCGTCGTTTAATAGTGTGCGAGCAACAAAAAGGAAAATAATTTAAAGAAAGACAGAACTAATGACCGCGTGGCTTCTTTACAACTGATGTTTACTCTACATCTACATCTACATCTACATCTTTATGTAAGGCGCTTGTAAAGACCTACCTTGATTTAGATTGTTGGGTGAAGTGTCATCTGAGTAGATACCAGAATCAATATTATCAAGAAAAAGTATGCCATTAACTTTTATAAATTATATATATTTTTTAATTAAACAAAAAAAAGAGCAACCTTTTGGTCTTTTGTATTTTCTTCGTATGTCGCTTTGTTTTCAACAAAAATATCTTTGGATTACTTTATGTGATACTTAAAAGTATTTATAAACACCATAAAATAAAATCCAAATAAAAAAATAAACAACTTTCATCTTAGTAAATGAGAAAAATGACAATTTTTAATAAAATACACGACTTTCTATTTATTTTAAAGCAAATAGGTGTTTATTTTTTATTCTATTTTTTTTACCATGTTGTCTGTGGGTACTTTTAAAAGAAATTTAAAAAGCTTAATTTTTTTCAGAAACAAAGCCAGACACAAAAAGCATTTAAGAGATTTAAAAGTTTTATTTTAAATTATTTAATTAAAAAAATATAAAAACTTTGTAAAAATTTAGTAAAGTACTTTCTTTACCAATAATATTGGGTGTGATACTCACCAAAACGCCACTGGATCCAATAATCTTAATCTAGGTAGATCTTTACAATCGCATTACATAAAAATAGTATAGCAAATTTTATCTAAATTGCTTTAAGGGTTTTTAAGATATTTTAATAATATCGACTTCTTTTAAAAACTTTAAGGTCCTGTATCTCAGAAATGAAGCAGTTCCGGACATAAATTTATAAAAACTTTTATTTATAAAAATACATTAAAAATCACCACAAGTTTCGTACCGTAGTTACTATATAAAATATTTTAAAAGTTATTTATTTTTGATACTGTGTTATATTGCAGCTTCTATTTATTAATGATAAATATTTTCAACATGAGCATAACTTTTTTACTATGTGTTAAAATGTGTATAGTTTTAATATTATTAAAATTTATTTTATTGGTATTTATAATACATATGTGAACGCCAATCGATACATTAAGTATGTTTTTATTTATATTATATAACCTAACATTTCTAAAATTACATAGAAAATTGGATTTTACATTTTACAGAAAAAATGGTATAAATCTTTTAAAGAGACCCATTTGACAAACCATTATTTAATATAGTAATATTATACAGGATGTAATTTAAATAATGGCTTATACTGCAGGGTATGATTTCCTAGCTAATTTTGGAAAAAAATTCATATAAACATATGTCCTAAACCTCTTAACTTTTGAGATATTTAGAGTATTAAAATTTCAAAATAATTTATTTTTTTTTAAAATATCCTGACTATTCTTTACCCAATTTTGTATTAATTTGGCAATAATATTAATGACAATAAGGTGGTAATTTATCACTAACTTAATTACATTTAATAAGTTCAGTGGCGTCTCAAGAGACAACTGAAGGAATATTTTCAACAAAAGAACGGTATGCCACTGACTGTGTAAAATTTTTGTGCTTTTCTTAGGTTAAGAAAATAAAAATACTGCTTTTATGTCTCTTTATTTTTTTGTATCTTTTTTAGTTTAAGAGAGAAGAGAAGCATGGCGGGATCTTTTTCTTTTAAAAATAGGGTTTTATAATTTTTAATTAGCAATTGTGTAACAAAAATATTAAATACTTATTTGAATAAGGTTTATATCCAGTAAAACAGTTTTTACCTAAATAGGTGTTTTTGAAATTTTTCGTTTTTTTGAAAATTTTAACAGCCTGTATCTCAAAAGTTAAGACTTTAGGACATATGTTTATGTGATTATTTATTCCTAGAATAAGCTAAGGAATCATACCCTGTATTTTCAGTTATCAATTAAATTACACACTGTATACAGGGTGAGTTTTTTTGATGTTTAGTGAAGGGATGTCAGAAACCGCTGCGGCTACAGACGTGGTTAAATGGGAAAAGAATTGCAGTTTTTGGAGCTTAGTTTAAATAACTTTTTGCTTTGTCCAAAAAAATCATGGCCCTCTAGATATTAAAAAAAAAACGTTTTTTTTCAAAATCTTTTTTCTTTTTTAGCTTAGTTAAAATTCGAAATAGAAAAAAAGTTTAAATGGAAGACTTGTAGATAATTATCTTTTTAATAAAAATATAAATTCCAATATTTTTTATTTAAGTCCAACATAAACTTGCATTTTTTTAAATGGAAACCGTAGTTGTGTATGACATTTTTAAAAAGTCCTTTTATAAGCTTTTTAATGATTTATAACAAGATACACTTTTAAATTAAAAATATAACGTAGTTTTGGACATAATATTTTTTTAATTTATTTGTTTATTTAGTTGGCCGCAAAAAAGTGAACTAGTACTGTTGAAAATTTCTTTTCTTTTTTTGGCAGCCTTTCCAATAAATATTTTAACTCTCATATTCTTGTGAGACTTAGTTTACCTAACAATGATTAGTATTAATGATTATAACTTATAAGCTTTAAGCCATTAGGCAGAAATTCGGTTTTAAAAGAAAGCATGGCAATAATAGTGGAATTTTCGATAATTTTTGAATAGTATTGTTTTTTTTTACTTAATTTAATTTAAAGCACTAATTTAATTATTACATTAGTTAATTAAGTAGTTAAATTAATTCCTAAATATTTGTTACTTTTTATAATTTATTTAAATTTTTTTCGTATTAACACATTTGAAAAACTATTATTGTGTCGTTAGATGCTTTAAAAACTTTAAAAAATTAAAACTTAAATATTTTTTAAGGGTTAGTGTCTAAAATTATTCATTAAAATGTTATGAATATGCTCTTTTTTCATTCATAACCAGAAAGCTGTATTTTCCTTAAATTAATTTAAACAAAATATTTAAATTGCAAATAAATCAGTGGCTTAGATTATTTTTGTTAGAAATACTGGTTTTTGTGAGACTCAAGGCACCACTGTACTAGCTAAAAATTTTGAATTAATAAATTTGCAGGAATGTTAGTTAGGTACATTATTTTCTACTTTCAACGTATTTATATAATATACCATGTTTTTAAAGTTAAATATGTTTTGGTTGTTTTTTTTTATTAAAGTAAATTGCAAACCTATTTAAAAAGTTCTGTTAAATTTAAGGCCGCTATAAAAGGGAGAAGAAAGTAAATTATTATTTTTTTATATTAATTACATTGGTCTGTGCAGCAATTCTGTAATCTTTGGTAGTTATGAGGGTTATAAAAATGTTTTATTTTTGTATTGTTAACTTAAACATTCTAAATATTGTTTAAAATTTTAATGAGCTTGTGGCGGCAGAAGATATTTGCCGATTTCAACAAACTTTTGTCAAAATAATAAGATGGGGTTTAAGGCAACTTTTTTGGGGTATTAGAATTCTTAATAAAAAAAATAGGTAATTTTTTTTAAGGTTTTTTACTCCATCCTAGAGGACAAGGCCGCCCACCAACTTAGTACTTTTTTATAATAAAATAAAACATTTGATAATAAATTTAACTATATAACCTATTACCTTTATATTTATTATAAGTCCTAGACATTGGACGGATTCTTCTAAACAATAAAATTATGGGCATAAGACTAAAAGGCCAACAGAATAACAAATATATTTATTATATTTTTTAAAAATAAATAAAATTACATTGTTGTAATTTCTAATAAAATTTTCAGTCTCTACACAGTTAAATACCAAATATCGATGATTTTTTGACAAAACACCATAAGCAACATAATTTCGGCAAATTATATTTTAATTGTTGCTTATGATAAGCTATACATTAGCATTATTATATGTATTTGCCATAAAGGAGTAACATTAATTTTAAAAGTATTGTATCCACCAATTGGGTAAGGTTTGTTAGAACATCCTTATTCGTATCGTATGCTTTACTACGGTCCCAACAAAAGCGTATGCGCCACAAACTCATGGCGGTTACCATTTATCCTACCGTCTCTTACGATATTATTTTATCCACACCTAATGTTTAATGATAAGTAATAAAAAAAATAGTTAAATATTTTGGTAAGGAAGATAATTAAATATTTCAAATAAAAAGGAGTTATATTGTAAACAAAAAATAATGACCAATATAGAAAAACAGAATAGTCATATAAATTTTGTGTTAGAAATTATTTCTTTCCCTGCAGTTTTAAGTTCTTTGTCATTAGGTATAAAAAAATAAATTTTAGGGATGTTTAAAAGGAATTCAGTAGTGTATTTTTATTCCTGTTTTAAAAGACCCTTAAGAAAAAAAAAAATTAATTGTTTTAGGAATATGGCCATCTTCAAAAACCTGATAAAAATTATATTTTTTCAATTAAGCACCCTGTATATTGTATTATCAATAAAAAGCCGCTCAAATCTAAAAAATTAAATATTTAATTAACGTATCTAACGCACTTAGGTTAGTGCTTAGTGATTTCCGAAACCGCGAAAAATTCTCGTTACGAATTTGACAACTTTAACTACAACATCCGTATATCCTTGACAATAAAGTCCCAACTTTAAATTCGACCGAAGATCTGGATATACTAGATTGAAAGGAGCTCAAGAAACCGCTCTGCGTAGAAATCGTACTGCGCATGCGCGAACTTGGTTACGACACATCTTTTGAGTTGGAACTTTAAGTACAGTATATTTTGACCGTTATAATAAATTTTTGAATTAAAACCGTAAAACGAATAATTTTAGGTAAATATTTGTCTCACACCGTTATTGTTAAAATCCGTACTGCGCATGTCCCAACCCAAAAATCGTCCCATAGCTTGTTGCCGACTAAACCGATAGTGAAGTGTCCAAATGCGATAGTATAACTAACCAGAACTAAAATAACTGCCTGAACTAATGCATATACAAAAAATCACCAACTTTGTTTTAAAAATAAAGCAATAAGAAAAAAATCGTTTTTGTAAAATTTGACAAATTTTGCTTACGACGTTTTGTCAAAATCCCATCGATATATGGTTTGGTGCCACCTTTGCCTGAGCTATTTTCTCTGGGCGTTATTACCCGACAACGCATTTTTTATTTAATATTTTTTCTTTTTTTTAGAACCGTACAAAACATCATAATTTAATAATGCATAATAAAATATTATTAATTACCTACTTTTTAATATTAATTATGCAAAATAATACGTAATATGTATGTATGCTGATAAAATTTAAATTTTCAGCAAAGAATCAATACACGTTGACGACTAAGTAATTAAAATGGTTATGCAAATAGCAAATCAGCAGTTAACATTTAAGGTTTATTGTTTTTTTTCAGGGATAGATATGGACCCATTGGAGGTCCCCTACACATAAACGTCATGCTAGCATGTTTGTTTTAATTAAGCTTTTGTATATGTAACACAGGCTGAAAAAAATTAGACTATGTAGTTTTTTAAGTGACCCTACATAAAAATACACAAAATTAATAAAAAATAAAGAATGGTAAAAACATTTTTAATTGATTAAAACTATCTTTTTTCCTCCTTTTCTTTCTAATTTATTTAAAATATTTTACCCATTCTTAAATTTTTAATTTCTTTGTGTAGTTTTTACTTATCTACGGGTCACTTAAATATCTTATTGTGTTTTTCATTATTTTTATAAGGTAAGTCTAAGTTTTAAAATTACCTTTTTTTAATAACTTTTATACAGTTTATCTTTTAAAATCGTTTTTTTACCACCACGCGATCCCTTTTATCTCCTTACACAGTGGGTTTAATTTTCCAGTCAGAGACTGTCTTTATCAGGTCGCGACATTCGGCCATTTTGCTTTGACGTGTGATGACGTCACATCTCCCATTTTTCAGCCATGTTGTTCAGTGCCGGAGATATACAGATTATTGTACTATTAGAACAACCGCCTACGAAACAGTTTTTAATTACTATTAAGTTGTAAATTCGTATACTTTAAATAAAAAAACATTTGGAATTACATCTTTCTACAAATATCACTTTTAAAACAATGCAAAATGAAATGCGCAAATTCTAGACGCCACTGGATTGATCACCAGTTTTGACTTTACCCAGTCTTGCCAACTTTCCTCGATGGGGTGCCCTTCCTTGCGTCCCCGACCTAGAAGCGCCTACAAGTCGAGGATGTGTCGCAACCCATATATATAAACTATCCTTGTTTACACTCCCTTTTCTTTATTTTCTTCTTGTTTTTTTTCTCCCCTTTAACTCCATAACAACACATAAGCAAGGTATTTTCTATATTTTTAGTTTTTGCGCTGATGATGACTGCTTTAGCAGTCAAAACATGTCCACATAACTGTTTTGACTGCTAAGTTTCCAAAAATTTTAATAAGTGAGTCTTTAATTAATATAATTAATGCAATTACAAAATTACCAAATTTTCGTTTCAGGTAAAAGCAAACAGGCACCTGTAATAGTATATTATATAACAAGTGTCAAAAGTGACAGATTTCTCACGAGTGGCAATCTTGTCGCACGAGGCGATAGCCAAGTTCGACAATACCACGAGTGTAAAAATCACTTTTTGCAGAAGTCATGTGTAGGGTTGCCATCCGTCCCGATAGCAAATTCACAAAACCTATACCCGTTCAGTCAGGACCGTCACTAAACTCGAGTAGTCTTTGTTTGCAAAAAACAGTTACAAAGTCTACCCCATTTCGGTTCAAAAATTGACCATTTCAGTCTTCGCGTGGTAACTATTTTCAGGGAAATCGGCAAGTTATGTCTTGACAATTTTTTATTGCTTTTACGTTGTAAGGTTTATATTGTATTGTTTTAATATATTTGTTTTCCAGAAATGTTTAAAAAAGTAAATGGCCCTTCGAATTGGTTGTAAAATACCATATGTATAATTTACGCTTGCTACTATAACGTAGTTTACCTAAAATTTAAATAATATTCAAGACGTCTGGTAGAAGTAATGGCCTACAGAAAGGTGTCTGGCAATAGTTAATTTTAATTCTACATAATATTCTCAAAAAACATATTGGAAAACGAACTTCGCTTTACCTGAGAAACGGCTTTGCTTTCAAGGTAGTGGGTAAGCGTACCTCTGCTAAAATGACGTAGGTTTGGGTGGTCTGGGATCTTACACTATGATATTTTTATACGTGTTACCAAAAATTTTTTTATTTTTTTTGTCATACAAAAAAAATGACATAATTGTACGGACGGTAGCAACGTTTTCGAAAAAGAATTCCAAGTCAGCTGATTTTTTAATATGTTGTTCTCCTTTCCCTTTTGGATAGACACTAGAGTACCTGGCTGGCGGTAGTGCTTTCGTTTAATATTTCGCATCCTACCTGTACAGGTAATAATCGAAGGTTATAATAGCTATTTATGTATCAAAGGCGTTACTTTACGTATATCAGGTCGAAATCTATTTCGACCTTCAGGGTCAATATAGTCTGAAAAAGAGTTTTTCACTGACTAATTACAGTATTTAACGCAATATAAAAAATAAGTTGCACCTGTACCTGTATATGTAAGTAGATAATGACTGGTGTTAAGTTTGACTTTGATATTTCTATCAGTTAGTGAGTTGGCATTTTTTATTTAACGATTTGCTCAAAATGGAAAAAATTCCACAAAATATAAGAGAAAAGCCATAAAAGCGACCGAAAATCTTATGCCAGTTAAATCAAGGCAACGCAATTCTTCAAATAACCGAAACCGTTTTAATGGCATATTTTCAGGAACTGGTAAGTTATTGATTTTATTTTAATACATATGTTTAACAAACTTTATTATTTTTAGTCGGAAAAATACAGTCCGAACTCTCTCTGGACCAAGTATTCCACCCTAAGGTCTACGTTGATGGTCTATGAAAATATAGACATTTCGCAATACCATCGTCTTATATCTTTTTAAAAGTGAAGTCGAAAGTATACGTCCCGAAGAAGTCTAAAGTTTTGGAAAGAGAACAAATATTAAAATTTATTAATGGACTGTTCTTCTATACAAAATAGCGTTAGTACTACCACCGCTGCTACCATCACAAAAAACACCGACCATTCTATAGTGGGATCAGCTACATTTTCTGGGAGATTTCAAAATTGTAATTTTTATTTTAGAAAAAAGTTTAATTTTTAGTATTGTTTAAAGAAAAATTATTTTTGTATAAACTTGATCTTTATTGTGAGAGAAATAAAATTGTATAAGCAATAAAATTTCCATATTAGCGCATTAGGGCATTATAAGCGGGCATTATCATATTGCCCGCTTATAATGCCCTAGGTGTGATAGCAGGTATTATTGCTACCATAACATATTCCGTTTCTAAGGTATTACAGATCAATAATAGATGGGTAAAACATAAAAACATTTTTAGAAACCTTATTTTTCATTTCTTGTTTTTAGATAGGTTTACCAAACATTTTTTAATTGCCAGATACTTTTTTATTGCTAATTATACAGTTGTTCCTCTTCTTACTTCTGAACCGTTCGATTTATTTTAATAAAACTTGGAGCGGATATGTCCCAGATCTGCATTTTTTGAAATATCAGTGACAGCTCCAAAGGTCAAGGTGACCGCCCTAAATATTAAGGTACGAGAAACTGCCCGAAAGAGGAGGAAGAACAACTTATCAAAAAATCAGCTGACCAAAAAATTATTTATTCGACGTTGCTACCTCCCGGACTATCACTATGTTCTTATGCAAAAATTACAAAAGAACGTAATAAGTTTTTACACATGGTTATTCAGTGTAAGTAAGATATAAATTTAATCTTGTTAGCCTTTTTCTTTAGGTTATATCATAAATGTTCTAACAAATTTAACGTACCCACTTTATGTAATTTAAGTTTAATAAATTAAAAGTGTACAAAAAGTGTAGCGCGACAAAATATAACTCACTTTATCATATTACTTCAATTTATCTTCTTTTGCGGCACCTGTGGGATTTTCCGTCTTCTGACAAATACGTTTAGAGTCAAGGCTCACAGCAAAAGGGATTCCTTTTTCAGCAGGAAATAATAAATCAACGTAGTCAAATTAATTTCAAATAATACAAAAAGATAAAAAAATTAGCTTTCTTAATACGAAGTTAACTTTCTTATTACGAATTATGAAAAACTTAATTTTAATTTGTTAGTTAAAACGTATTTTTACCTTTAATACTTTTTTTTCAATAGTTAATTATAGCTTAATATTAACAAGTAATTAATGTTTGCAATAGGCACCTGTCTAAAGGTAAAAGTCACCAAGTAATATTTAGTCCAAAAATGCCCAAATAACTTGCGGTAAAAGTATTATCATATAAATAAGTCAACAGTCATAGTCTAAGATCCGAATAGGACGCGACCTTTACCTATCAGTTTGTCGGATAAAAACTTCATCATAATAAAGGTATTCATAAAAAATGTAAAGCCCTAAGTTTTTGTTTTGGGATTTTAATATTAAAACGTTCCTTAAGTTACGTATTGAATACCGAAAAGTTTTTTTAATAACTTTTTGGTTTTGGTTTTTTTTGGTCTACGAACTTGGAATAGTTCTTTTTGTACCAAGGGCGTAAAAGTGCTTTACGCCAGAGGTGCAAACAATATATTTTGTACGACTGAAATTATTATACAAGCATATTCTGTAGTTAGGAGAAAATTAACAAGTTTTTAATGTTTCAAATTGTAATAGGTATACTTTTTTGCCCTAGGGCGTTAAAGTGCAATTTTACGCCTTCAAATGAGGGCGTAAAATTGTATTTTACGCCCGGTCGTACAAAAAAATTGTTTTTAACTTACCTACTTAATAAATCGGATAAGGATCGGATAACCAGTTTATTCTGATCTGGTGATGCAGATTTTCACACTAGCCAAATGTTTTCTTCGAAGCTAATTAAGATCACTAACCGCAGACCGGTGTCGAACTATTTGGTTCTTATCAGTACAGTGCAGGTGATGACATAATGAGAACCAAATAGTACAAAACCGGTCTGCGGTTGGTAATCTCAATTAACTCCGAAGAAAAACCTTTGGCCGGTGTGAAAATCTACATCGCCAGAGCGGACAGTGTCTAATGGATGCTACCTTGGAGTGCGAGGAGAAGATTAGCAGTATAGAGTTTTAGCTCTCTATCATTTCTGTGTAATAATTTTGACTGCTGTCAATAGGGGCGTGATGGAAAATAGGCTACTACGCTTATACGCCATTTTTTTTTAACATTTTTTAGAGTTTTTGTTACTAATTGCACCGTTTGGATGAGAACTAAAAATTCAAAACCGGTTGGTGATATGAATTTACTTCGAGGAAAAACCTTTCGCTAGTGTAAAAATCCGCATAGCCAGCTCGAAAATTGGTCGAAGGATGCTACTATGCAGTGTAAGAAAATAATAGCAGTAAGGAGCTTTCGCATTCTGTAATTTTTGCATAATATTTGGTACTTCTTCATGGAATGGTAAAACTGCTAGGGTGCCATAGACGTACTATTTACTAAATACGAAATAATTTTAACGTTCTAAAAATATTTATTTTGTTAACTAAAAACAACACTTTATAAAGAAAATTACCTTATAACCATTATAAAGCACATATTAACCTTTTGCATCACATTAAAAAAAAACATTAACTGGACCTAGTTATGTAGAAACCTACTAACATACCACACGTTTAATTTTGTTCTCTGTTCATAAACAATACCCGAATGTCAATCATAATTTTTAAACCACTCCAGATATTTAATTGAAATTTGGCACATTGCTTAACAGCAGCAAAAAAACATATCTGTTTATGTAGAATATTTAAAAAAAATACCAGTGACGTCCGTACCACATTGTATAGACTATTTTTTAAGAAAAGATGGTGCGCCACTGCTTTTCTCTAAAATAAAAGTAATTTTTAAAATCCCCATTAAATTTAAATCAAATTTGATTTTTTGACTTTTCCCAACTGATGCACCGTTCTTAAAGAAAAAATAAAAATTTCTTTGATGCATGACAAATTTTGGGAAAATAATGACAAAAATAATAAACATTTATAACCTTAAAATTTATTTTTGTTACGTTTTTTAACAAAATAATATTATGCATGAAAGTGGTTTTTATTTTTTCTTTAAAAACGGTACATCGGTCGGGAAAAAGTCAAAGGATCAAATTTGTACTAAATTTAATGGGAATTTTAAAAATAATTTTTATTTATAGAAAGAACCTTTTTTTTTTAATATTTTATACAAATATGGTACAGTAGCCACTGGTGTTTTTTATTATATTTTACATAAAAAAGTGTCTTTGGGTGCTGTTAAGCAATAAACCAAATACCAATTAAATATTTAGAGCTGTTTAAAAGTTATAATATTTTTTTACAATTTTAACATCCTGTATCTCTAAAGGGAGGCGTTTCCGGACATATGTTTATAAAGGAAACAAGGGCTTATTTTTGACGTAGAATTTGCTATTAAAATTTAATGCATGAATTTCGAAACACCCTATATAACCATTTATTTTTTTGAATTTTATTTATATTTCAAACGCAATAATGAAGAAAGCAATCAACCCCCAACAAAAATGGCTGTATTTTTCAAAATATTATATTAATTAATTTTTCTTAAGTTTAAGATTGTGAAAAAAGGTCATTTTAGAAGTTAGAAAATAAAAGTTAAACTTTCTTTTAAGTTTATTAATAATTATTTATAAAATAATACAATGTCGATTTTTTCAAAATTCTTCTTTTGTGGGTTGGAAGGTTTCTGCATAACAAGGTCCAACTTATAGTTTTAAGAATAATTGCCATCTCCTACATATGATTTACAAAAACCATATTTTTTGTAATATTTTTTTTATTTTAATAAAAACTAGGTTTTATTTAAAAAAAACTAAATTATTATTAGGTCAATGAATTGCAAATGTAAAGGCAATATTCTAAGCCTAATGTAGATGTCCCAAATAAAGATGTAATAATTTTAGCTTATCGTTGACACCATCTACTTAAGTAGATTCTATGAATGCAAATACGTGTTAATTATTAAATGGATTAACATAGACACGCTACCAACAGGATAAGTGTAAAGTAATAAAAAGATTTCCAGGCTATGCTTTACAATAATTAACTGTCCTGTTGTTATTGTCAACTTCATTAACTAGTCAACAAAGTTAAAGTTAAGTTATGGTAGGTATGTAACAGGGTTTGGTTTCTTATTCTTATGGAATTTAATAAAAAGCTTTTAACCAAAAGCAGACATTTCAGAATTTTTCTAATACCTGTTTAGCTTAAAGCATATTTTTTTTTTAATGGGAGTGAATTTTTTCTTTATTTAGTAGAAAGAGCTCTGAAACCGCTGCAGCTACAGAAACGGTTAAATGGGGGAAAGGATTGTAGTTTTTGTTTTCTGCAAAAAATCATGGCTTACTAGATATTTTAAAAAACCAGCTTTTTAAAAATTATTTTTTTAGCTCAGTTATTATTTAAAATAGAAAGAAAAGTCCAAATGGAAAACTTATTAAAATAAGAAGAGCTTCGAGGGCTACTAAACCGGAAATTCTAAACCAGAAGTTGCCAGTGCAGTAGTGAAAGGCGAAGCAACGACTCGGTAACGGTCAATGTATTTTATATAGTTTATTGCGATACGTTTTATTTTTCTGGACTATAATATTCTGTTTAGTGATTTTCTGTGGTGTGTAAATTAATTACCTATCATGGAAGAAGAAAGAAAAAAGTAGGCCTTGTTTGCAGTTTTAAAAATTGTAAAAACAAATCCTACGATGATGGTGCGAACAAATTTTACAGATTTCCTCAAGACATTAAAGACATAGATGTTAAAAAATAGAAAAATTGTCATATGGAAAAATAAACAGACACTTGTAAATATTATGATAAGTATCAATTGCCAACGATTTATTATTTGTCTGATCAACACCCCAGATTGATGAGGAAGATTGAGTTGCGATCTGAGTAGCTAGGACTTACCGAATTATTTTTTGGCTTTTAGTACATTAAAACCGTTTCCAACATAAAAGTTTTTTTACCAATTTATTTTCAAGTTTTTAGTTTTGTTGTTAGTTGATACCTGATTCTATTGAGTTCGCCTTACTATAACTAACCAGAACTAACCAACGATTCTATATTGAAGGTGGGTTCCTATTCTACCCAATCAAGCCCTTCCATTTTGATACCCATATTGAGGTATTTGTGAAAAAAAAATGTAATCCGCCATTTTGTGGCAGCGCCATCTTGATTTTTTTATAGTGAGCTCTATTCTACCAACCAAACCCTTTCATTTGATACCCATATTGGGGTAGTTGTGAGAAAAAATATGTAATCCGCCGTTTTGTGGCGGCGGCCATTTTGGATTTTAATTTTTTTATAGTGGGTTCTATTCTACCAATCAAGCCCTTCCATTTGATACCCATATTGAGGTATTTGTGAAAAAAAAATATATAATCCGCCATTTTGTGGCGGCGGCCATCTTGGATTTTATTTTTTCATAGTGGGTTCTATTCTACCAATAAAGCCCTTTAATTTGATACCCATATTGAGGTTGTAGTAAAGTAATATGTAATCCGCCATTTTGTATCGGCGGCCATGTTGGATTTACAATCATAAAGAATATGTTATATTGTATTGTCATCAAGACTAAGGAAGTGTACCAAATTTCAGATCGATCGGTCGTCAGGAAGGGGGTCAAATTTCAATTACTAGATTTGACCCAAAAATAATTCCAAATAAATCAACAAACAGGTCAAGTAAAACCGTTTAAAAATAGTTTTTACATCCTTGTGAGACAATTTCCAATTAGTTATTTAATTAAATGGTTTGTTACAGTTAGACTATTCCATACCCTCAAATGGATAAATAGAAACTTCAAAAATATGAAAAATAAAAAATTGTCATATGCGAAAATAAATAGACACATTTCATAATAATTATTAATATATCTCAATACGACATATTATTAAAGCATCTGTTTTATTTGATTGCATAGATGTTATAAAATGCATTATAATAATATTAAAATATATTTTTAAGAGATAGGCGCCTAAACATGTTAATTTCTTAGGTACGCTCATGAAACGCCTGCAAAATATGTCCTGCTTGATGAGAAAATATATTTTCACAAAAATATTTAAAGGTTGGATGTACAGGTGGCTTAAAAATTACTTGTTTCCAAATTAAAATAACGGTTACTTCCTGAACTACGGTACCAAACTTTAAAAGGGTGATTTCTTGTGTCATTTTATGAAGAAAAGTTATCAATAAACATATATCCGGAGTTGCTTCGTTTCTGAGATGACACGGCCTTAAAATATTTTTAAAGGTCTGTTTGTTTTTAAATATCCTAAATACAAAGCCAGATACAAAAAAACATATATTTTACTAAAAAGTTGTATTTTTAGTTGCTTTAAAGGAAAAATATAAAAACTACATAAAAGACCAGTGGCGTACAGTGGGCACAACAGCCAATATTATTGAAGAAAAATGTACGCTACTGGCTTTTATGCAGTTTTTATATTTTTCCTTTAAGCAACTAAAAATACAACTTTAGTAAGTCATTTTTTTGCATCTGGCTTCGTATTTAAAATATTTAAAAACAAACAGACCTGCTACAATATTGTAACGCTCTGTACCTTAGAAACGAAGGAACGTTTCTTTATATAATGACATAAGAAATCACCCTTTAAAGTTTGGTACCATAGTTAGGAAATAACTCTTATTTTAATTTGGAAACAAGTCATTTTTTAGCCACCCTGTACATCCAACCTTCAAATATTTTTGTGGAAATATATTTTCTCATCAAGCAGGACTTCTTTATGAAGAGGCACTCTTTTTCGTAAAAATAATAATAAAAAGTTTTCCATTTGTTAAGAACTTCTGAAGACACGCTGTATAACAGTTAGGTTGTATTTTTTAAATAAGGTAAATTGAAGTATAACGGATCGAGTTAAGAAAACCTTTACTTTACCTAATAATCTTACCACTAATTTGTAAGCATTTTCTATTTTGTTTAAACTTCTTATTTTATAAAGTATATCGATGTGTTTTTAACAAAACTCGTCAGCGCTTTACAGGAAACGATTTGTTCTTCTCCTTCCGTTATTAAATAAAACAAAAATCGAAAACTGAAATAAAGCCGTGCACTAATGTATATACAAACAATCACCAACTCTGTTTTAAAAATAACGCAATGGAAAGAAAAAAATCGTTCCTGCAAAATTTGACGTATTACGATGTTTTACGTCAAAAACTCATCGATATGAGAATGATTCTTTTCGATTCGAATATAAAAATCATTAAAAATTAGCTTTAACAAAACCCAAAATTTGATAAGTTAATGTTTAGACAAACATAAAAGCGTCCAAAATATGTTAAAGTATTCAGGATGTTCTTTGCTTGTTTGGGTTTTGGCTTTGCTGCAAGGCAATTGCCAATTCGGAATGTTCTATTTAAAAATAATATATATATATTTATCAAATTTTGGTATGCTTGTTTTGTAAACCTTGTTTATAAACAAAATATTTTTCATTGTCATTTGTGTCATATTTCTGTGTTTACTTTGTTCTATTTTTTTTTGTTGCTTTTAAGCAAAAAGCAAAATCAATAATTTAAACTATCCTTTTATACCATTTAGCAGCAATTTACATTAAAGTTAAAACTAAAATCTGTTGCAAACTGGGATCGAAAGATAAATAGAAATAATATAATTAAAACAAGCTTCTCTTTTATACTACGTTTTAATTAAAGGTATAACTAAGACTATTTCGAATGTATGCAGTGTGCATTCGTATACTTGTGATAAAAGGATAAAGGATATTTACCTTCTATTAGCTAAAATTACTTTAAAGCTGTTACTTAAATAAGTTTATAATTCTGTGTGCAGCTGAATGACATCCAAGAATAATTACTTGCCTACTAATAGGCTAAGTCAAGGGTTTATTATTTTTATGCAGACTGTCCACGGATGGGTTTAAAAGAGGACAAATGGACAAAACATTTCATTTAAAAAAAAGGATTATTCTTGCGAGGTAAGCGGCTGTATCTCGGAAACCGCTTAACGTACGACCTTTCGGTAAAAAATATTGTTATGAATGTGGCCAAGAGAAATTGCTGGAAATTATTCTCAAGTTTGTAAAATGTCCGCTAGGGGGCGTAATAATTATTTAAATTACAAAAAATAAGTTTTCTCTATAAGTTGCCGAATTAAGGTATACCGAAAATACATACAAATAAATCTTACGTCTATAAGGAATAACTTTGGTTCAGCACTTTTTCCTCAAACTCCTCAAATAAAGTGGTGGGGGTAAGACAAACATTGACTTATAAAATATGCAATATCTCGGGAACGCCTCATTGTAAAAATTCGATCTAGGTTTCATTTGAAAGAGTTTTTTGCTCTATCATAAGTGCTAGAAGCGAAGTATCTGTGGTTCTTACTACCATCGCTAGATGGCGTCTCTTTTAAATCCAACATTTTATTATTTTTCTCAGAAACTTCAAATGCACTTATATGCACGTTATAGCACAGTTATATAGAGCATTAAATGCCTAAAAGAATAGCGCAAACCGCAAGTCTCTATCTTTTTTTTCGCGGAGATATTAACCGAAAACCATTCACGAGACCGTGAACCACAATGATTTTTAAAATTAACGATTTCTTTTAAAATAAATTGTGGCCTTGAAAAAAGATTGATTGCTATCAGGTTGTTCTAATGTCTCCCTAGATGCTCAAAATGGCCACCATCTTGTTCCACGCATAGTTCGACTCTCCCACTTGCAGAAAAAACGGCAGTTTCAATCTCCGCCCTAGACAAGCCATGAATTGCATTTACAATTCTGAGGATCATATTTTCCCTCGTTGTAGGCCTAGACTGAAATACAAGATCTTTTATCCTTCCCCAGAAGTAATAATCCAGAACGTTCAAATCGGGTGACCTGGCTGGCCAGGGAAACAGGCTTCCTCTCCCTATCCATCGATCTGGATATTCGGCATTCAGATGTTCTCGCACATTTATTGCAAAATGTGCTGGACAGTCGTCAAGTTGCAGAAACATATTGCGTCTAAGTTCCAGATTTACATCTTCTAATAAAATCGGCATTCTATTTCGAAGGAACTCCAAGAAAACGTTACCGGTTACAGTCCCGTCAAAAAATGTGGTCCTATAATTGTACCGCCTATTATACCACACCATACATTGACACTCCATCGTCGTTGATACTGGACTTCTCGCATCCAATGGGGATTTTCGGCAGACCAATAATGCATATTATGACAGTTTACCCCACCATTGCTATTAAAGGTGGCTTCATCTGTCCATAGAATTGTGGATAAAAGCTGACGGTTTTCGTTAACCATGCTGAGAAACCAATGGCAATAGTCAAGTCTCAAATCAAATCCCTTTCAGTCAATAGCTTGGTGTAAAACCAGAGATAAGGATGTAGTCTAAAGTAAAACAAATTTGCATCAAAATGAAATCAGATTAACTTCTAAAATATTTAGTTTTTTTAATATACCCACCTATACTCTTGTAAAATATTTTGAACGGTTGTTCGTGTAATTCCCAACTCCAAGGACAAAGTTCTAGTACTAACGTGTGGATCAAACTGGATATATGCTAGAACATTGATAATATTCTCTTCGGATCTACCAATACGACGTCTTCGAAATACTGGTCGATGAATACTCCCAGTGACACGTAAGCGTTGCACTAAGCGGGGAAAAACACGTCTGCCGTAATGTCTGCGATTTGGATGGCGCATCGCATACTCTCTTTCAGCAATTGCTGCATTTTGATAACATTCAAAATAAACAGCTAACAAATCAACAGCCTCGTCATTTGTAAACGGCATTTTAAATCAATTCAAATTACAATCAAAATGCAAGATTAACGTTTGACGTTTCAACTCTGTTTACAAACAATTTTTTGTTTCCAAAGCCTACTGATATTTTACTGCTTAGCAACATAACTCAATTGGGGTCTTTTTCGTTAATTCTAAAAATCATTGTGGTTCACGGTCTCGTGAATGGTTTTCAGTTAATATCTCCGCGAAAAAAGATGGTAGAGACTTGCGGTTTGCGCTATTCTTTTAGGCATTTAATGCTCTATACTAACTGTCGCTATAACGTGCATATAGGTGCATTTGAAGTTTCTGGAAAAATAATAAAATGTTGGATTTAAAAAAGAGACGCCATCTAGCGATGGTAGTAAGAACCACAGATACTTCAGCTTTAGCACTTATGATAGAGCAAAGAAACTCTTTCAAATGAAACCTAGATCGAATTTTTACAATGAGGCGTTCCCGAGATATTGCATATTTTATAAGTCAATGTTTGTCTTACCCCACCACTTTATTTGAGGTTTGAGGAAAAAGGGCTGAACCAAAGTTATTCACTTATAGACGTAAGATTTTTCTTTAAGAGTAAACAACTTAACTTTTTTTACGCAGAATATTATTTAAAATATTTATTTAGAATATATCATTTTAAATGAGTTTGACAATGTTACAGGGGTATCAAATAAATTCATGAAAACCGATTTTAAAGAAGAAAAATTTATTATTTTTAGAATTTGTATAATAAAATGACTTAAAAACTCTTATAATTTGCTTTTTAAACACCTGTTTCTTTACAATACAATTTTTCATATATAATCAAGACGTTTTCGCCAAATTATGAAGTTCAATAAAATTTTGTTTTCTTGAGTTTATCGATTACAAACTTTATACCAAATTAATTTACTTTATGACATCATGGTTAAAAGTTACAAATAAAGGTAGTTTACTCTTGCAGAGAAAAAAATCATATTTTTTTATGTGTTTGCGATCCTGCATACAAAAGCAATATGTTAACCTCAATTTTATGCAATTCAATTAAAACGGGTTTAAAACATATTACGTACTCAATTACATAAAGTATTTTTGTCCCAGAAAACGAATCAATAAAACTTAACACTCAAGAAGGCGCGCGGGTGTCAGGTTAACCCCTAGCGTTCTCATTTTGTAATAACTTTGAGATTTTTACAATTAGAAAAAAATCTGTAGGTACCTGTCTAAAACCTCATTAGGTATATGCTTAGAACAAAAAAAAAAGCACAAGAAAATCTCATGCATTCAAAAAATTCACGTTTTTGAGCTTGAGAGTCAATTTGACCACGCGCCTACTAACGTTACAGTTTTAAGCAATATGTATTTCGAGCTGCGGTAGGTTCCGGAAGTCGGAACAAACGTTTTATTTGTCCAACAACAAAGGAAACAATAAGACATCAAACTTTTGTTGATGAAATGAAAATAGCCATAATGTACAAATATCATATAAGAACAATTTGTAAGCAGTATCTATCTACTCTAAGACAACAAGAGAGGAACAGATTTAGAATTAACTCCCATTCCATTTGGTATAAAAAATATTTAAATATTTTCCTTAAAGAAAAGAATTACGTTTTTTTTAGTTGTGGTAAGTTCCTGGCATGCCCGCACTTTTTTAATAAACTTCCCACCTATGGTCTGTCAACTAAAACTCTGTACTTGGCTCTCTAGTTATCTATCTGATCGGCGTATTTCGAGTTATTGTGGACGGCCCATTCTTCCCAAACTTTCGCCAAGTTAATGCTGGAGTGCCTCGGGGCTCAGTTCTGGCACCAACATTGTTTCTTACTTCCACATCAACGACCTTCTCGTCCACAACTAATTCCATTCATAGTTTCGCCGACGGTAGTACTCTTCACTCAGTTTTCAGGTTCCTAAACCCATCACTAAACCTGATTTGAAAACAAGCATGAGCGATGCAGATATCTCTTTTCACGGGATCTTAATTTAATATTGGATTGAGGCGCCAAAAATCTCGTCCACTTTAATGCATCCAAAACACAATCATGTTCCTTGTCGCGAAAGAGTCATCAAATACTCATCCTCTACTTATGAGGCGGCCAAGTTTTACAGGCAAAGACACCTTCAATCTTGTGGGCGTCACGTTTGAAAGTAACCTTAACTGGCATAAACACATTGTATCCTTATAGCCAGCGGCAGCTTCAAAAAGCTTGGATTTCTCTTTCGAGCCAAAAGTATTTTTCCCCTTCTAATTTATACACTTTATATGTGTCCCAAATCCGACCTCCCTTGGAATATTGTTCTCATATCTGGGCATGGCGTCTTGCACAACCCTAAGCATTCTTGATTCTGTTCAAAGAAGAGCTATTCGTCTCATTAATGATCCTTCACTTACAGAAAGTCACTTTTCTATGGGTACTTCCATGACTTCTGCTCTGCAGAATTGTCCAGTATAGTTCCTCCACTCACGGTTCCAACAGAGAAACTCGTGGTTCCGCGATGGCATCCCTACTGCAGTCCAACTGGACAGGCCCCAGACACCCACTTTGTTCGTTCTTCATCCCTAGAGTTTCTAGATTGTGGAACCTGCTGCCCGCAGGTCTTCCCTTCCCCCAAATCTTCAAGTATTTAAGTCCGTGTCAACAAACTCCCTTACCTCGCCAAGACACCCACGGTACGTTAGTATTTAGGCTTTTAGCCTCGTGGTTTGCTAGCTAGGATAACCATTTTGAGGCTCAAATAATTTATTTTAATTAATCTATGTGAACTAAGGCAAAGTGTATAGGGTACTTATAAATATTCAAATTCAGTTTTGCTCTCCTCGCATTGCCGTCCCATAATCTGCTTTTAAAAAGTAATGACAGCGATTCAAATAAAATTACATTTTAATGTTTTTATTGCAGTATTTTTTTCCTGGGCAACCAATTTATCTAATTATTCATAAATTGTATAAAAATGCTTTTATTTAAAAATAAAATTCAGTATTTTAGAAAAATTAAGAAAGAAGTGATTGTTGGATGTTTACGGTTGGGGGTAAATTTGAACCCCACGCGCCAACTTACGTTACAAAAGGCAGGCATCTACTTAAGGGATTTTTTTACAACTTAGCTAATAAAAAGCCTAAAATGGTAAAACTGATTTTATAAAACTTTGTAACGTAAACACATGATACAACAGAAAATACTCCTGTTAAAATATTTGAATTTTCAGTTGCAATATTCGAAATTGTAATTGTATACAGTATGTCCGGCGATGAGATAGACAAAGGGCACGCGCAAAAAAATATTTTTTAAGAAAAGTCATTCTTATAAAAAGTTTTGCTTGCCAAAAGAATACGATTTATTGTCAATGGAAATTGACAATTGTATACAGGGTGTCCAAACATGTTTTTTTAAGAATAAAGTACCCTTATTTCAAAGCTTTTAACAAAAATGCTTCTTAAAAAATTGTTTAAAGTTATTATATTTTTCAGGATGTTCGTTTCCAGAAGGTTTAGATAGTAATCATTTTTTGCTTTTTGCATGCCACCAAAAGTTTCAAGTAATAATTTAAATATCACCTTCGAATAGGTATTTACAAATAAATTCTGATATTGTCAACCAAACAAGGCCACATTATTATTTTTTACGAATATTAACAACGGAGTAGAGAATACAAAATACAATAAATAAAATCCATGCATGGTTAAACTTATTTATTTAAGGACAAATTCCCAAAATTATACCAAAATTAAATAGCCTAAGCTTATCAACAAATTATTTAAATGCTGCTCTACCACAAAAACGCATTTTTCACTTGGGTTTCAGATTTCCAAAAGTGCATCGCACTTCTTCTAGGGAATTACTTTAACAGCTTGAAATTTTTTTCAAAATTTTCTTATTATTTGGTTGTTGATTTGCATAAACTAACTGTTTTAGTCGTTCCCACAAATACATATCCGCTAACGTTATGTCGTGGCTCCTTGGGTCCATAAAACTGGACCATTTCGCCGAGTCCATTTTTGTACAAATTTTAAATTAAGCCATTCCTTTACATTTCTAGTAAATTGGGCAGGGCATCCTTCTTGCTGAAAGTCCATGTTACTTCGATAATTTAATGGCAATTGTTACAAATTATTAGAAAAAAATAGCATTTTTAAATAGGAGTTTCTGATACAAGTATTCTCAAAGAAATATGGTCCTACTTACCTAGAGAGATTATTTGGAGCCCAGTTTTGGACTATAGTATACCACCATAGTCGAAAACTGGGCTCCAAACATTAATTTTCTTAAAATTTTGAGTTGCTATTCTGAAGAAAGGAATAACATTATTTTAATAGCAAACATGTTGCGATGCTACAGTTTCATTCGTCGTGATCGAGGACTTATTTAGAACTTTATTAGTTTATGGATTTTCCTATTACCATCTTAAATCTAACTCCCTACCCACAAACATAAATTCAACCTTCTTTCATCATCATCATCTTCTAATGTTGGTTAAAATGCGGTTAGTAGGGGCGTACTCTATTTTCTTTATTTTTTTAACCCTTAAGTAATATACTGGAGTCTCTCAGACTTAAAGCGATGTTCTTTTAAAAAAAATTAAATACTGCTTGTTTTATCTTTACCACCCGCCATGTGCTTTCCCTAGCAGTAGTTTACGCAATCTTTTCCCTGTCGGCAGTGCAGTGTAAGTAGTGTAATGGTTAACATCTTCGCTTAAAGTGTTGGGGGAGTCTTGAAGACTCATATATAGTGTAAGTGTAACAATTTAAATTGTTAATTACATTTTGTTTTTTGTGTAATTGAGAAGTTAGATTTGGAGAAATAGATTACGAAAGTACATTAGAAAATTGGTTTAAAGAAATAGATGATGCAAGCGATATCGACTAATTTGAGGATGATCATGCCGTTTTATTAAATCATGAAAAAGACAGCGAACAATCTATGTCGGAGAAGAAAACGATTTGAAACTAGAAAAATAAAATAGTTTAACGAGGGTCAGCAAATTAAAAATGATTTAAATCGAAAAAATCGTTACCAAGTGGCCAAGAAGTACACCTTCCATATTCTAAAAAATTGACTTCCATTGCACGTTTTAATATGTAAGGAAAAAAATGTTTTTCTACATTTTGATTATTTGTTTGATACCTTAGTCATTAGAAAAAAGATATGGCTGAATTTATTTTTTTATGTTAAAACTTTGCCTTTATAAAACTGACTGATATTTAAAATTATAATATATAAAATTGTTTCATTAAGGTTTAAGTAAGGTTTTTTTATTATTTTACTAAAATGTCATTAGGTTTAAGGCTAAGTAAATAAATAAAACCAGTTTAAAAATTTTTCTTTTTCATATTTATTTTTAGGTTTCTTTAAGCAGAGTCTCTGGGACTTCCTATAGTAATCATAATTGAAAATTGCACAATAGTACTTAAGGGTTAATTGTACTTTTTGTACCACTTCTAGTTGTGTAAATGGTTTTCTTAAGCATAGTATGGGTTCTTTTCTAACAGACTGCAATACGAGTAAAGTTACTGCATTATCTTTATTAGGATTTATTTACTTTTTTAAGGTTAGTATCCTCGTTTTTGCTTTGTTTTTACTACCTTTTAGACTGCCCATTTGGCCACTAACCTTTTAAAAAATTTATCTATTACGTACCGGTATAAAAATCTCCGTTGCCATAGCATTGAATTTAATATACAAATTATAAAAATATATTTATACTATTATATATTGTTGTATTTTTGCGGAAGAAGTCTATGGTAGCATTTTGTACAGACCTTTGAAAATCCTGTATTTAGGAAAGAAACCGAAACACTGCAAGTTTTAGATAAGAATATCCATTTAAAACGTTACTAAAGCAGATAAATGACTGCCCATTTTTGATCATTGACTTACGCCTTTCTAGCCGTTCAAATGATTAAGGACTAATGTGTGATTAAAGTTTTATAATGGAAGGAAAAGCCAAAAGGGGATTTAAAATTTACTACAGCTCGGCAGATTAATATACCGGAGGATACCTTGTACCCGGGTAATTACCTTAACCAAAGAGCCCCGTATACAGGGCCGATAATATAAATTTTAAATTCGACGTTTCGTCTTTGAGCCACCATTATTAATTTTGCTTGTTTAAATGGGTGGAATATTTGGTTTTAAACTTAATACACTTAGATTTTAATTCTAAATACGACGTCACACAACATTTTACATTTATGCGACATTTCGCACCGATAAACCATCATCATTCACGGTTTTATCCCAAATATTAAGGGTTACCTCTGTTTTCAGGTAAGTGGGCCTTCATTTTTTATGACAAGCTACGATAAAGATGATAGAGGTTTTTAATAAAAATAATTGCTTTATTTTATTACGTGTTAGTAAATGTATGTAAATTACCTTAATGCTTGTCACTTGTTAGTTAAATTATAAATGGATAAATTTATAGAAGGAATAAAAATAAGTAGTAATATAAATAAATGGATGCATATTTACCTTCAATGAAAATTTCCAAAAACGTAATTTTTAATGGAAAAAATGGTGAAAGTTATTTTTTGTTTTGTTTGAAACGTCGCATTAATTTTTAAGTGTATATATCGTTGTATTTAAAAGTAAAATCCGAGTGTATTAAGTTTAAAACCAAATATTCCGCCCATTTAAAAAACAAAGTTGATGATGGTGGCTCAAAGACAAAACATCGGATTTTATTATTTTATAGAACAGAAAGGGTGGCAATGTTAAAGTGTCGTTAGTAAAATATCTCTTTAAATAAACCAAGAAAACAAGAAAACCTGTTTCGCAAAATGGTTTTTGCCGGATAATTCGAAACGGCTACAAATTTTTAAAACAAAATATTGTTAGGTATAAAAATCCACAACTTTGCCCAAATTTACCCAACCCTGTATCTCTTACCGTTTCCGAGATCCTAATTGTGTTCCTCAAATTTGTAACAGCCTGAATAGTTTCCCCTTTCTGATTTTAATTTAAAAAATTGAAAATCTGAAAATGTAGTCGATACGAACACTAAATTTAGCGTATGGTTTAACCATGGAGTAGGTATCGAATTTCTTTCAATTTAGCTCAAAACTCTATGTTTAGACATTTTGGATACACAGAACTAAACCCTTTTAATTTTTATTATTTTTAATTTGTTGCTATGTGCAACAAAATTAACCAAATAAATTTTCTTGTAACATGAACAAGGGTGTTACTTGTTATTATACAGTAGTAATTTACGTTGTTGTTATGCTGAAAACCCTAATTTTTATGTAATATTGTCACGAAAAGATTATATCCTAAATATACATTGTTGTACATTTATCCTAGACACGTTCTTTTTAGGATTATTTACTTCAAAAAGACAGTGGAATATTAAGGTGGGTTTAAAAATTTCAAAAAATATTTTTTTATGTTCTTATTACATAGTACGATACAGTTCGTGGGCTAGTCATAAAATTAAAATTGACTTTATGATATTAACATTTTAAAAACTTTTTTATATTCATACCGACATATACAGTGTTTCAGAACAATGGGATCAAACTTCAAGGTGGGATTTCTTATGTTATTATATGATTGTCTTTTTATAAACATATGTCCGGAGTTGCTTCCTTACTGAAATACAGAGCGTTAAAATAAAAAATATATATATAATTTTTTTCTAAATATTTTAATATTTGGGGGCCGACTTGCATGAAATTTTATACATTTATTTCAAATAATAAGGCGCTTATTTAGCCCTGACTATATTGTTATTATTGGGTTCAGTGGCGTCTAAGTGGGCACCGCAAATTATATTATTGAGCAAACAAGCAACTGACTTTTTTAATGTTATTTAATTTTTTATAATTAGGCAATTAAAAATTAAGATAAGCTTTGACAGCTGGTTTACAAGGAAAATAATAAAAAAACTTTGTACAAACATATGTTTCAAACATCGTAGTTTTCGATCTACAGGGTGATAAAAATTTTAAAAAATTATTGTTCTTTTATCATTACTTTTATACCAATTTAGATATTTTTAAAAAATTTTGGGATACCTCCACTGCGCTGGAAAAAAAAGATTTTTCAACAGTGTCATCTATGAGGGGTTTAAGCTAAATTTTTTTAGAAAAAAATGTACGCCATTGCATTTCTCTAGAATAAAAATGTTTATTAAAATTTTTATTTAGTTTAAAACAAATTTAATCTCCTACTTTTTTTGATTTACGATTTTCGCATGAATAAATAAAAACCATTTCTTGGCATGGTCAAATTTATATGTTATTAAAGAATAACAAACAAAATAAATATTTTCCTGTAGAATTTAATATAAATAATAAAATTAACATATCAAATTTGTTACATATTAAATAAGAATTAAAAGAAATGGAGTGGTGTATCATTATTTTCTTAAAAAAATATGACCCTTAAACCCCTATATACGCCACTGAAAAAAATCTATTTTTTCTTTGATTTTAAACAATGTTTTCTTGTGCATACGAGGCGTTATCCAAATTTTTTAAAAATATCTAAATTATTATAAAAATTATTCTTAAAAAAAAAATATTATTTTAAATTTTTTTTTAACACCTTTTAGTTTATAAATTAGGACGTTTGGGATATATATATTTGTATAAGGTTTTTTTATTTTGCATTGTAAAATCAAGTCTTAAAGTTCGTTGGTTGAGTTACTAGACACCCCGTATTTTTAAGGCGTTAAATAAAACAAATACATTTACAACAAAATTTTAAAAGATGATTGTCGTCTAAATTATCAAATATTTTATGTTTAATAAATCCCTAATTTGGTCTTTTAGAAAACTTGCTAAAAAATGGAGTAACTATTAAAATTTAAAAATTAAAAAAAATCACAAACCCTCTTACAAAACACAATGTAAATTTTAACTAAGTAATAAGGACCTATAAAATAATATTAATAAAAAGTATATAAAGCTGTGTTATTATTTTATCGTATGATTGTATGAAAGTATGTTGCTTGGCAATTTCGTGAATGACATTTAGAACAATAACGCGAGACGTCAGTCGAAAAAAACAAAAGTATTACGTGTAGCGCAAAACTAAAGAAACTGTATCAATGGTTAATTCTACTTGACCAGAAATCTTTAATTTCCAAAATTTGTACATTACAAGTTTAACCGGCTTTAAAGATATTTGGGCGTATTACCTTTTACCCAAAATATGGTTACATGGAATTTTGAAAATTTGTGGGTTTAATAAATTTGACAAAAAAATAGGCATTCCACTAAAAGGATACATGTAGCACAAAACTTAAAAATCTGGCAATGGTACCGATATTACTATAAAATTCTTTTAGGCTCGATAGCTTCCAGATACCAAATTGGGTAAATATAGCTGCATAGGTTTAAAAGATATGTATTTATTAGTTGCAGTACTTTTTACTAATCCAGAATTTGTTTTTAACGTCTTACGGCCAGTTCTGCAATATTTGGTTACCAGTAACTGTAGGTTTGTCTACCATAGAAACAACAAAATACCGAAATAGTTAACCCAAAAGTGATGGTAACCATATATTTATATATTGTGAAAGTGGGCATTAGTTCATTATCTATGGAGTGTTCAATGTGTTTTATAATAACTTATTTAGGCCTTTTAAAATATTTTAAAAAATTAAAAAGCGTCTTTTTTTATTAAAAGATATTTTTCTGACATACAAGTAAAAAAATCCAATATCAGTTTATATTTTCCTAAGATTTTTAATTATACCAAGAATATGTGGGCAATCTTTCCGGATTCGTATAGAACTCGTTAAAATAATGTAATAAGTTTTTAATTTTTTCCAAAGCCCCCTCTACAGAGATATGTGCCCCTAAAAAACACCACTGAAAATCAGTTTTCATGAATAACTTTATAATACTTGGTATAATGAAATCATTTTTTAATATGATAAATACAAGTCTTTACTTTACTTACCATGGTATCTTAGAAAACATTTTTGCCTTCACAATGGTATTAATTATTCTTACGCCCTGTAGAATAAAGAAATAAAAGGCGTATTTTGGGTAGCTTAAAAAGTGCTACCTCTGTTAGATGTCGATAAACTAAAGCGCTTTCTGACAAAAACAAGTTTCTGTTTATTAGTGACATCTAAAAACATTAGGTTACCAAGAGGAAGCCTATGTTGAACCAACAAACAAATTATTATATACAATTCTATTTAATTAAAATGTTGTTTTTCTCGAAAACGCTTCACTTTTTATCGATATCGGACAAGAGTACCTTTGTTTTGGCGAAGAGGTTTAAGCTAAGTTTAAAAATAATATTTTTATATAAATAAAAAATAAATAACATATTTACTACAAGAATACCATTATAAGCAGTCCTAACTGGTATTTTATTACATTAAAAAACTATTTGCATTATACCAAGTAATATAAAAGTTATTTAAGAGAAAAACCAATTTTAGTGGTGTCCTTTAAGGGCACATTAAAAGGCAGGTTTATATTGGTCAAGCTTAAAAAAATCTTTGTATGTTATCTTAAATCTTTATCAGTTTAAATTAAATTGAGCAGTGTTATATGTAGTAATAAGAGCTAATTTAGCTGTAATTTTATTAAATTTATAATTTATTCAGTTTAGTCGCGTCTCAAGGTATATATATGTATATATATATATATATATATATATATATATATATATATATATGTATATATATATATATATATATATATATATATGCTATCACTCTGTATAATATATATCTATCACTTTATATATATATATATATATATATATATATATATATATATATATATGTATATATCTATATATATATATATATATATAATATTAAAAATTCTGTGCTAAAATCATGGGTATAGCAAGGTAAAAAAGTTAACACTTTAAACCTAGGGAAAGACAGGCAGGTGGCTCCACTCAAATTTTTACGACAAAAACATAAGCATATTTCGATTCTGACTCTAATAAACCTTTAAAATTTAAATTTTATAAACAAAAATGTATCTTTTTAATAAATGAAATATTTACAAATAACTATAAATAAAATAAAAATTGAATAATCCTTTAAAGACTCATAATTTTGATGATTCCTTACATAAAACCCGCCATTATTTTTTCTTTTTTTACAAAGAGCGTTATCTAATCTGTCAAAAAAACCGAAACGTTACACTTTATTTTCAAGAGCTGCAATATATAAAATTTCATTTATTTGTTTTTAAGTGTAAATACTCTCTTTACAGCAAAAACACGTTTTCTATTGGATACGTCACACAAAATCCAAAGACTTGGCCATTTCAAAAGCTTCGCTTTACCCGCTAAAGGCTATATATGATGTATAAAAGCTTGAGCACATTCCTAAAAGCCAAATGTATTATGTCCAACGTCTTTGTAAAAGAAAGTCTAAAAATGTTTTATTGCATTTGTTAAAATAAAATCGATTGATGTAGTGGTGAAGTATAATAATTTAATTATGTTGTCAAACTTAATACACATCTTTTTAATTATTAGAGTCTATAAACTAACACTTCATAAAAACTGCTGCTTGGCAATAAAAAAGGTTTACCCTACTTATATGTTAGATGGACAGGGGATTTAAAAGGCCCTTCTGGCTTCCGGGAGAAAAATCACATTTTAAAATTACATAATTAGATTTTTTAAAAGCTTTAAAACCATAATGCTTGAGTAACTTTCGGCAATTTTACATCATATTGGATTTCTAAACGCGCAGTAAGTACATTTTTTCTTACATTTCTTTTCTCTGCTTTATCTTTCCTTTTATATGCATATATGGCATTTTACTGCAGTTCTGTACCGTAGCACGGCCGTGTCTCGGTTTTGAAATGTTATCAAATGCGGCATGTATCACCGCTTCGTTCCCGACCACATACCCCGCACCGCATTTAAACAAGTTAACAAACATTAGTTTATTTCTCGAAAAAAAAACCTATAAAACAAAAAAAACAATGTATTCGTAAGTTTTACTCACATATTTACAAGATGTAACAATAAAATTAATTTTACACTTTTTAATACTTATTAAATCACTTTTTCTTGTATTGTTTATTTACAAAATCTCACCTTTAACGACTTTTAATTCTGAGACGTAATGAACTGAAATAAAAGGTGACTTCGTAAACTCAAAGCTTGGTTCGGGGAACATCGGCGCTATTCGATCCACGTATAATTTCATTTGCTGGGCATGTTTCAGACCG